>OY759274.1:47353576-47378576 GCA_963662155.1 Lamellibrachia columna
ACAATCTGTAAGTAAACCTAGTAATACTGGTGTAGGGAGCAACAGCACTAGTGGGTTAGAACATCAAGTTCTCAGTCGGGACGACCTAGGTTCGAAATCTTCTTACTGTCATTGCTTGTAGCAATCTGTAGTAAACTAGTAAAACTGGTGTAGGGAGCAACAGCACTGTGGTTAGAACATCAAGTTCTCAGTCGAGACGACCTAGGTTCAAATCTTCTTACTGCATTTGCTTGTAGACCAATCTGTAGTAAACTAGTAATACTGGTGTAGGGAGCAACAGCACTGTGGTTAGAACATCAAGTTCTCAGTCGGGACGACCTAGGGTTCAAATCTTCTTACTGTCATTTGCTTGTAGACAATCTGTAGTAAACTAGTAATACTGTGTAGGGAGCAACAGCACTGTGGTTAGAACATCAAGTTCTCAGTCGAGGACGACCTAGGTTCAAATCTTCTTACTGTCATTTGCTTGTAGACAATCTGTAGTAAACTAGTAATACTGGTGTAGGAGCAACAGCACTGTGGTTAGAACATCAAGTTCTCAGTCGAGACGACCTAGGTTCAAATCTTCTTACTGTCATTTGCTTGTAGACAATCTGTAGTAAACTAGTAATACTGGTGTAGGGAGCAACAGCACTGTGGTTAGAACATCAAGTTCTCAGTCGGGACGACCTAGGTTCAAATCTTCTTACTGTCATTTGCTTGTAGACAATCTGTAGTAAACTAGTAATACTGGTGTAGGGAGCAACAGCACTGTGGTTAGAACATCAAGTTCTCAGTCGGGACGACCTAGGTTCAAATCTTCTTACTGTCATTTGCTTGTAGACAATCTGTAGTAAACTAGTAATACTGGTGTAGGGAGCAACAGCACTGTGGTTAGAACATCAAGTTCTCAGTCGGGACGACCTAGGTTCAAATCTTCTTACTGTCATTTGCTTGTAGACAATCTGTAGTAAACTAGTAATACTGGTGTAGGGAGCAACAGCACTGTGGTTAGAACATCAAGTTCTCAGTCGAGACGACCTAGGTTCAAATCTTCTTACTGTCATTTGCTGTAGACAATCTGTAGTAAACTAGTAATACTGGTGTAGGGAGCAACAGCACTGTGGTTAGAACATCAAGTTCTCAGTCGGGACGACCTAGGTTCAAATCTTCTTACTGTCATTTGCTTGTAGACAATCTGTAGTAAACTAGTAATACTGGTGTAGGGAGCAACAGCACTGTGGTTAGAACATCAAGTTCTCAGTCGAGACGACCTAGGTTCAAATCTTCTTACTGTCATTTGCTTGTAGACAATCTGTAGTAAACTAGTAATACTGGTGTAGGGAGCAACAGCACTGTGGTTAGAACATCAAGTTCTCAGTCGAGACGACCTAGGTTCAAATCTTCTTACTGTCATTTGCTTGTAGACAATCTGTAGTAAACTAGTAATACTGGTGTAGGGAGCAACAGCACTGTGGTTAGAACATCAAGTTCTCAGTCGGACCGACCTAGGTTCAAATCTTCTTACTGTCATTTGCTTGTAGACAATCTGTAGTAAACTAGTAATACTGGTGTAGGGAGCAACAGCACTGTGGTTAGAACATCAAGTTCTCAGTCGGGACGACCTAGGTTCAAATCTTCTTACTGTCATTTGCTTGTAGACAATCTGTAGTAAACTAGTAATACTGGTGTAGGGAGCAACAGCACTGTGGTTAGAACATCAAGTTCTCAGTCGGGACGACCTAGGTTCAAATCTTCTTACTGTCATTTGCTTGTAGACAATCTGTAGTAAACTAGTAATACTGGTGTAGGGAGCAACAGCACTGTGGTTAGAACATCAAGTTCTCAGTCGGGACGACCTAGGTTCAAATCTTCTTACTGTCATTTGCTTGTAGACAATCTGTAGTAAACTAGTAATACTTAGGGGAGCAACAGCACTGTGGTTAGAACATCAAGTTCTCAGTCGGGACGACCTAGGTTCAAATCTCTTACTGTCATTTGCTTGTAGACAATCAGTAGTAAACTAGTAATACTGGTGTAGGGAGCAACAGCACTGTGGTTAGAACATCAAGTTCTCAGTCGAGACGACCTAGGTTCAAATCTTCTTACTGTCATTTGCTTGTAGACAATCTGTAGTAAACTAGTAATACTGGTGTAGGGAGCAACAGCACTGTGGTTAGAACATCAAGTTCTCAGTCGGGACGACCTAGGTTCAAATCTTCTTACTGTCATTTGCTTGTAGACAATCTGTAGTAAACTAGTAATACTGGTGTAGGGAGCAACAGCACTGTGGTTAGAACATCAAGTTCTCAGTCGGAGACGACCTAGGTTCAAATCTTCTTACTGTCATTTGCTTGTAGACAATCTGTAGTAAACTAGTAATACTGGTGTAGGGAGCAACAGCACTGTGGTTAGAACATCAAGTTCTCAGTCGAGACGACCTAGGTTCAAATCTTCTTACTGTCATTTGCTTGTAGACAATCTGTAGTAAACTAGTAATACTGGTGTAGGGAGCAACAGCACTGTGGTTAGAACATCAAGTTCTCAGTCGGGACGACCTAGGTTCAAATCTTCTTACTGTCATTTGCTTGTAGACAATCTGTAGTAAACTAGTAATACTGGTGTAGGGAGCAACAGCACTGTGGTTAGAACATCAAGTTCTCAGTCGAGACGACCTAGGTTCAAATCTTCTTACTGTCATTTGCTTGTAGACAATCTGTAGTAAACTAGTAATACTGGTGTAGGGAGCAACAGCACTGTGGTTAGAACATCAAGTTCTCAGTCGAGACGACCTAGGTTCAAATCTTCTTACTGTCATTTGCTTGTAGACAATCTGTAGTAAACTAGTAATACTGGTGTAGGGAGCAACAGCACTGTGGTTAGAACATCAAGTTCTCAGTCGAGGACGACCTAGGTTCAAATCTTCTTACTGTCATTTGCTTGTAGACAATCTGTAGTAAACTAGTAATACTGGTGTAGGGAGCAACAGCACTGTGGTTAGAACATCAAGTTCTCAGTCGAGACGACCTAGGTTCAAATCTTCTTACTGTCATTTGCTTGTAGACAATCTGTAGTAAACTAGTAATACTGGTGTAGGGAGCAACAGCACTGTGGTTAGAACATCAAGTTCTCAGTCGGGACGACCTAGGTTCAAATCTTCTTACTGTCATTTGCTTGTAGACAATCTGTAGTAAACTAGTAATACTGGTGTAGGGAGCAACAGCACTGTGGTTAGAACATCAAGTTCTCAGTCGAGACGACCTAGGTTCAAATCTTCTTACTGTCATTTGCTTGTAGACAATCTGTAGTAAACTAGTAATACTGGTGTAGGGAGCAACAGCACTGTGGTTAGAACATCAAGTTCTCAGTCGGGACGACCTAGGTTCAAATCTTCTTACTGTCATTTGCTTGTAGACAATCTGTAGTAAACTAGTAATACTGGTGTAGGGAGCAACAGCACTGTGGTTAGAACATCAAGTTCTCAGTCGAGACGACCTAGGTTCAAATCTTCTTACTGTCATTTGCTTGTAGACAATCTGTAGTAAACTAGTAATACTGGTGTAGGGAGCAACAGCACTGTGGTTAGAACATCAAGTTCTCAGTCGAGACGACCTAGGTTCAAATCTTCTTACTGTCATTTGCTTGTAGACAATCTGTAGTAACTAGTAATACTGGTGTAGGGAGCAACAGCACTGTGGTTAGAACATCAAGTTCTGGTGTAGGGAGCAACAGCACTGTGGTTAGAACATCAAGTTCTCAGTCGGGACGACCTAGGTTCAAATCTTCTTACTGTCATTTGCTTGTAGACAATCTGTAGTAAACTAGTAATACTGGTGTAGGGAGCAACAGCACTGTGGTTAGAACATCAAGTTCTCAGTCGGGACGACCTAGGTTCAAATCTTCTTACTGTCATTTGCTTGTAGACAATCTGTAGTAAACTAGTAATACTGGTGTAGGGAGCAACAGCACTGTGGTTAGAACATCAAGTTCTCAGTCGGGACGACCTAGGTTCAAATCTTCTTACTGTCATTTGCTTGTAGACAATCTGTAGTAAACTAGTAATACTGGTGTAGGGAGCAACAGCACTGTGGTTAGAACATCAAGTTCTCAGTCGGGACGACCTAGGTTCAAATCTTCTTACTGTCATTTGCTTGTAGACAATCTGTAGTAAACTAGTAATACTGGTGTAGGGAGCAACAGCACTGTGGTTAGAACATCAAGTTCTCAGTCGGGACGACCTAGGTTCAAATCTTCTTACTGTCATTTGCTTGTAGACAATCTGTAGTAAACTAGTAATACTGGTGTAGGGAGCAACAGCACTGTGGTTAGAACATCAAGTTCTCAGTCGAGACGACCTAGGTTCAAATCTTCTTACTGTCATTTGCTTGTAGACAATCTGTAGTAAACTAATAATACTGGTGTAGGGAGCAACAGCACTGTGGTTAGAACATCAAGTTCTCAGTAGGGACGACCTAGGTTCAAATCTTCTTACTGTCATTTGCTTGTAGACAATCTGTAGTAAACTAGTAATACTGGTGTAGGGATCAACAGCACTGTGGTTAGAACATCAAGTTCTCAGTCGGGACGACCTAGGTTCAAATCTTCTTACTGTCATTTGCTTGTAGACAATCTGTAGTAAACTAGTAATACTGGTGTAGGGAGCAACAGCACTGTGGTTAGAACATCAAGTTCTCAGTTGGGACGACCTAGGTTCAAATCTTCTTACTGTCATTTGCTTGTAGACAATCTGTAGTAAACTAGTAATACTGGTGTAGGGAGCAACAGCACTGTGGTTAGAACATCAAGTTCTCAGTCGAGACGACCTAGGTTCAAATCTTCTTACTGTCATTTGCTTGTAGACAATCTGTAGTAAACTAGTAATACTGGTGTAGGGAGCAACAGCACTGTGGTTAGAACATCAAGTTCTCAGTTGGGACGACCTAGGTTCAAATCTTCTTACTGTCATTTGCTTGTAGACAATCTGTAGTAAACTAGTAATACTGGTGTAGGGAGCAACAGCACTGTGGTTAGAACATCAAGTTCTCAGTCAAGACGACCTAGGTTCAAATCTTCTTACTGTCATTTGCTTGTAGACAATCTGTAGTAAACTAGTAATACTGGTGTAGGGAGCAACAGCACTGTGGTTAGAACATCAAGTTCTCAGTCGGGACGACCTAGGTTCAAATCTTCTTACTGTCATTTGCTTGTAGACAATCTGTAGTAAACTAGTAATACTGGTGTAGGGAGCAACAGCACTGTGGTTAGAACATCAAGTTCTCAGTTGGGACGACCTAGGTTCAAATCTTCTTACTGTCATTTGCTTGTAGACAATCTGTAGTAAACTAGTAATACTGGTGTAGGGAGCAACAGCACTGTGGTTAGAACATCAAGTTCTCAGTTGGGACGACCTAGGTTCAAATCTTCTTACTGTCATTTGCTTGTAGACAATCTGTAGTAAACTAGTAATACTGGTGTAGGGAGCAACAGCACTGTGGTTAGAACATCAAGTTCTCAGTCAAGACGACCTAGGTTCAAATCTTCTTACTGTCATTTGCTTGTAGACAATCTGTAGTAAACTAGTAATACTGGTGTAGGGAGCAACAGCACTGTGGTTAGAACATCAAGTTCTCAGTCGGGACGACCTAGGTTCAAATCTTCTTACTGTCATTTGCTTGTAGACAATCTGTAGTAAACTAGTAATACTGGTGTAGGGAGCAACAGCACTGTGGTTAGAACATCAAGTTCTCAGTCGGGACGACCTAGGTTCAAATCTTCTTACTGTCATTTGCTTGTAGACAATCTGTAGTAAACTAGTAATACTGGTGTAGGGAGCAACAGCACTGTGGTTAGAACATCAAGTTCTCAGTCAAGACGACCTAGGTTCAAATCTTCTTACTGTCATTTGCTTGTAGACAATCTGTAATAAACTAATAATACTGGTGTAGGGAGCAACAGCACTGTGGTTAGAACATCAAGTTATCAGTCGGGACGACCTAGGTTCAAATCTTCTTACTGTCATTTGCTTGTAGACAATCTGTAGTAAACTAGTAATACTGGTGTAGGGAGCAACAGCACTGTGGTTAGAACATCAAGTTCTCAGTCGGGACGACCTAGGTTCAAATCTTCTTACTGTCATTTGCTTGTAGACAATCTGTAGTAAACTAGTAATACTGGTGTAGGGAGCAACAGCACTGTGGTTAGAACATCAAGTTCTCAGTCGGGACGACCTAGGTTCAAATCTTCTTACTGTCATTTGCTTGTAGACAATCTGTAGTAAACTAGTAATACTGGTGTAGGGAGCAACAGCACTGTGGTTAGAACATCAAGTTCTCAGTCGAGACGACCTAGGTTCAAATCTTCTTACTGTCATTTGCTTGTAGACAATCTGTAGTAAACTAGTAATACTGGTGTAGGGAGCAACAGCACTGTGGTTAGAACATCAAGTTCTCAGTCGGGACGACCTAGGTTCAAATCTTCTTACTGTCATTTGCTTGTAGACAATCTGTAGTAAACTAGTAATACTGGTGTAGGGAGCAACAGCACTGTGGTTAGAACATCAAGTTCTCAGTCGAGACGACCTAGGTTCAAATCTTCTTACTGTCATTTGCTTGTAGACAATCTGTAGTAAACTAGTAATACTGGTGTAGGGAGCAACAGCACTGTGGTTAGAACATCAAGTTCTCAGTCGAGACGACCTAGGTTTAAATCTTCTTACTGTCATTTGCTTGTAGACAATCTGTAGTAAACTAGTAATACTGGTGTAGGGAGCAACAGCACTGTGGTTAGAACATCAAGTTCTCAGTCGGGACGACCTAGGTTCAAATCTTCTTACTGTCATTTGCTTGTAGACAATCTGTAGTAAACTAGTAATACTGGTGTAGGGAGCAACAGCACTGTGGTTAGAACATCAAGTTCTCAGTCGAGACGACCTAGGTTCAAATCTTCTTACTGTCATTTGCTTGTAGACAATCTGTAGTAAACTAGTAATACTGGTGTAGGGAGCAACAACACTGTGGTTAGAACATCAAGTTCTCAGTCGGGACGACCTAGGTTCAAATCTTCTTACTGTCATTTGCTTGTAGACAATCTGTAGTAAACTAGTAATACTGGTGTAGGGAGCAACAGCACTGTGGTTAGAACATCAAGTTCTCAGTCGAGACGACCTAGGTTCAAATCTTCTTACTGTCATTTGCTTGTAGACAATCTGTAGTAAACTAGTAATACTGGTGTAGGGAGCAACAGCACTGTGGTTAGAACATCAAGTTCTCAGTCGAGACGACCTAGGTTCAAATCTTCTTACTGTCATTTGCTTGTAGACAATCTGTAGTAAACTAGTAATACTGGTGTAGGGAGCAACAGCACTGTGGTTAGAACATCAAGTTCTCAGTCGAGACGACCTAGGTTCAAATCTTCTTACTGTCATTTGCTTGTAGACAATCTGTAGTAAACTAGTAATACTGGTGTAGGGAGCAACAGCACTGTGGTTAGAACATCAAGTTCTCAGTCGAGACGACCTAGGTTCAAATCTTCTTACTGTCATTTGCTTGTAGACAATCTGTAGTAAACTAGTAATACTGGTGTAGGGAGCAACAGCACTGTGGTTAGAACATCAAGTTCTCAGTCGAGACGACCTAGGTTCAAATCTTCTTACTGTCATTTGCTTGTAGACAATCTGTAGTAAACTAGTAATACTGGTGTAGGGAGCAACAGCACTGTGGTTAGAACATCAAGTTCTCAGTCGAGACGACCTAGGTTCAAATCTTCTTACTGTCATTTGCTTGTAGACAATCTGTAGTAAACTAGTAATACTGGTGTAGGGAGCAACAGCACTGTGGTTAGAACATCAAGTTCTCAGTCGAGACGACCTAGGTTCAAATCTTCTTACTGTCATTTGCTTGTAGACAATCTGTAGTAAACTAGTAATACTGGTGTAGGGAGCAACAGCACTGTGGTTAGAACATCAAGTTCTCAGTCGAGACGACCTAGGTTCAAATCTTCTTACTGTCATTTGCTTGTAGACAATCTGTAGTAAACTAGTAATACTGGTGTAGGGAGCAACAGCACTGTGG
This sequence comes from Lamellibrachia columna, assembly GCA_963662155.1. NCBI lineage: Eukaryota > Metazoa > Annelida > Polychaeta > Sabellida > Siboglinidae > Lamellibrachia > Lamellibrachia columna. The sequence goes on from OY759274.1 coordinate 47,361,625, forward strand.
TTAGAACATCAAGTTCTCAGTCGAGACGACCTAGGTTCAAATCTTCTTACTGTCATTTGCAAACTTGCAAAATTGTTTGCTCCACATTGTCTTTGTTCACTCCTGAAGCTGTATAAATGAGTACCTGGCTGTAGACAGTGGTGGATATATGTGAATGAATAGTCATTGTGCAGTAATTGCAGCATGGCTGAATGTTTCCCAGAGAAGCAGCATTAGTGTTGGAATGAACTGGTCTGCCTGTCGATTGAGAGGTTCATCCCACTTTGCCTTTGTCTTTCTTCGAGATGCTAAAAGCCATTGGTTCCTTCTACCCATTTTATGCATTTTTGCTCTAATATGAAGTTGAAATGGTGTTTGCATAAGCATGACCTGCCAGGGTGTTTGCATAAGCATGACCTGCCAGGGTGTTTGCATAAGCATGACCTGCCAGGGTGTTTGCATAAGCATGACCTGCCAGGGTATTTGAATAAGCATGACCTGCCAGGGTGTTTGCATAAGCATGACCTGCCAGGGTGTTTGCATAAGCATGACCTGCCAGGGACAAAGTGTAGCACGTCATGTAAAACGAATGTTGGGACGACGCTGTGTATATTGAACGCTTTGTTTTGTGTGCAGGGCAGCAGCAATGACACTGAGAACAGTATTGCTATCGTTACAAGCCCTGCTGGCCGCCCCGGAGCCTGATGATCCCCAGGACGCTGTCGTTGCCAGTCAGTACAAGGAGTCGAAGGATGAATTCAAAGACACAGCGCGGCATTGGACATACGCCTACGCAGGAGGTAAGCATGGTGCATGGGAGAAAGTACAGATGTTCTAATGTAAGATGTCAAGTCGAAATCTCAAGGTTTTGAAGTGAACATGCAGGTAGTTTCTGTGTGTGCGCCGGGAGCAATTCCATTTACACAGTGGACTCTGTTTAATAGGATTGCAGATAATAGAATCGCAGATAGAATCAGTCATTTTGTAGAATCAAAATAATGGCTGGGAAGAAATCATTCCGTTCCCACATTTTTTTTGGTGAAGTGAATCAGCCTCTTAATAGAATCAAATTGCTCTGGCGGAAAGTCATTCTATTAAAGGGACTAACAACAAGGCACTAGCTAAAATGCTTCTTTGATGTATACACAAAGTTTAATATTGTATGTATTACATGCCAAAATAAAAAAATTGGGGAAAATTTATTTATAGGTAAAATTAAATGTTTAATGCGTCTAACTCGCATAACGCTTGTAAAAATTCTAAGTTAATGAGATGAGTGATCAACATGGTTTTATGAAGTCAATGATGATATGGGGTTACAGTCAGTGATTTCTATGCAATGCTTCAGTATAATTTCACTCGCGTTACCATAGCGAGTGATGGCGATGTAAATTTTCCAGAATAAAACGTCTAATGTAACGATTTCGAACCGCTAGCGGCTAGTGATACCGCATAATCATCATTGAATTTGGCTGTTTCAGAGCAGTTTAGCGATGCCAGTAGCCTTTGACTTCAAACTTATTTACTTTCTGACCGAACATTAAAAACGACCAAACTTACCTCTCCTCATATGTCTACCATATGCATCCACATGTGACGTGGTCAAACATTACTCGTACTTCCAAATAAAGATCAAAATAAATTAAAACATGGAAGTAAGAGTAATGTTTGACCATGTGACATGTATATGTATGGTAAATATATGAAGAGAAGTTTGGCAGCTCTAGGTGGTCGTTTTCATGGGTAGATCAGAAAGTAAACATCGCAATAGCAGGAGTAGCGCTGACGGGTGGTGGGGATTTCAACCCTCGAAGAATTCAGCCCAACTGCCATGTTATTTCGGTTTGGTGGTTTCGGTGACTGGTGTGACACCCAAGATCTACTCAGTTCTAGTTAGTAATGGGTTAGCCTTCACTTTAGGGGTTTCTTATTCCTGCCATCAATGGGATAAATTTATTTAGATGCTGTTTCGTACAGTGAGCAGGTGTGAATAAAAGATAATGCTACACATTCAAAATGATCAAAGACCATATGCAGGTGGCTCCGTTGTATTCACAATACAATAATCGCTTATCACTGTCATTGCTCTGTAATTGATTTAATTAAAAACAAAAACTGGGGAGAATTTCCCCTTATGAGGGGAAACGCATGAAAATCTGAAATATAGAAACAAGATATTGTGATAATTGTAATTTTATTTATTTAAATTATTCAACTGTATATACATAATATTATAATTTTTGGTGTAATGATATGAATTTTAAGTTCTAATGAATGTCTCATTTACTCTGTGTTAGAATGGAAAAATATAGCGCCATATTTTATGCGAAAGGAAGCGAAAGCTATAAAAGCAGTTATAAAGTAACAATTTCAGGTTAATGTGGAAATAGATCATTCAACGAATGAGAGAATAAATAGAATGCATTATTCACAGAGACACACAAGGTGTGCCGGGGGTGGTGTGTAAGGTCTGCCATGGGGTTGAAATCTAAGGTTTTCCAGGGGTGGAGTGTAAGGTCTGCCAGGATGGCGTGTAAGGTCTGGCAGGGGGTGGAGTGTAAGGTCTGCCAGGGGGTGGGGTGTAAAGTCTGCCAGGGAGTGGAGTGTAAGGTTTGCCTTAGGGTGGCATGTAAGGTCTGCCAGGGGGTGGGGTGTAAGGTCTGCCAGGATGGCGTGTAAGGTCTGGCAGGGGGTGGAGTGTAAGGTCTGCCAGGGGGTGGGGTGTAAAGTCTGCCAGGGAGTGGAGTGTAAGGTTTGCTTGGGGTGGCATGTAAGGTCTGCCAGGGGGTGGGGTGTAAGGTCTGCCAGTAGGTGGCATGTAAGATCTGCCAGGGGGTGGGGTGTAAGGTCTGCCAGGGGTGGGGTGTAAGGTCTGCCAGGGGGTGGAGTGTACAGTGCTTTCAGCCGTCTTTGACCAGATACTGTGCAATATAAGTTACCTTTACCTTTTATCACATGAATTAAGCTTGGCAAGGTAATGTTTTAGTCAGTGTTGTTATGTTTATACATGAGGTGAACTTATACAATAGGTTTTATTAACATTGCTTAAAGATACCAAATCTGACTGATCGTAAAATCATTAAACTAATCTATTCTAATATCTTGACTGCCCAAATGTGTTTTAATGAAGCACAATTTAAAAAACATAATTTTGCCATTATCTGTTTATGAACATCGACCTTGCGGTTCAGTACATTCGCATACAGCAGTCAACAATTTCTAATGCCCATATACAAGTTTATCGGGGTCAGTTGTTCATGGGATCACTGATCATGTGATGGGCATATTTATGAACACCCATAAAATTACATCCTCCTCCACATGCAAGATATTCGCACCAAAAGATTCAAATTAAACAAATAATGATCAAATTATACTAAGAAAATTGTGTATCATTTAAATACATTTGAGTGGTCAAGGTATTATAGATTAAATTATATGTAACATGACTTTACAATAAAAACATTGTACTTTGTACCTTGCATGGTGTTAAAATTTCAATAAATTTATTCGCAGGGCCCAACTCAAATCCAGAGTTTGACAGCAAAGTGGAACAGTTAAAAAATATGGGATTCGATGAGGTGAGTGATATTCTTAATTTTATCGTCATACCACATCCACCTGCACACATAGCCCAAGTAGAGGTAAGACAAGGGTGTGTCTTTGTATGCATGTCTGAGTCTACTAGATTTACAGTTTGACAGAACATTTAAAAATTACAATTGTGTGATCAGTTAAAACTCCATCCTCAATTGATTTAGTTGCAAATCCAGTTCTTTGGTGTCCAAATATGTAGTGTGTGAATAGTTTATGCAACATCTGCAGTACGTTTAATAAAAAAATGCCTATTTTTGTTCAAATCATTGAAAAAGTTGACTTCAGTCATTAGAATGGTAAGGATCAAAATAGTGGATATCCAAAATGGTAAACACTGTGCGAGTCAATGCTGATCATGGACGTGACTTCAATCCTCTCACCGATCAGATGACAAAGTTAAAAAATTTCGCTAAGAGTGAGAATCATGATTTTTTAGCATTTTTATTTTCACATCAATTAATGCTTAACAATCATTAAGTAATTTAATAGTTTGTCTGATGATTTTGCAAAAACTACAAACAAAAGTTGCACAACTGAGTTAGCATGTGGCAGTAGATACTAGGTAGGTTTGTTTTTTGCAAAACAAAAATTTAATGAGACTAGCAAAAAAATATTTTATTGAGGATGCACCTTTAATTGACATTTTCTGCAGGAATCCTGGTGTGTAAAACCAATTTGCAAATTCAGTAATATTTGCATACATAATAGGGTAGGTAGGCAATAAAGTAATAGCTGGTAAAAATAGTATGAGCATAGAGGCGGATATTGTTTTCCATGCAACATGGGAACATACTGCATTATGCATAAGACTTCTACCCAGTTCACTCAGCGCCACTGAAATATTTGGCTTCCTGTTCCAATATCTTGTTATTTTAAAAGTCTGTACCATTACCTATCAAGGCTATCAGGTGTTTCCATCTAAGCATCCAACTTATTTTCATTCACTTCTCACTCAAAGAAAGCTTTAACCATATAATTATGACGTATGTTTTGTAGCCAGATTTGAAACAAACACTGGAACTAGGGCTTTCCAACTCTTTGGAATTCACTCCCTATTAGTGTTAGATCAGTGTACTAGCAATAACATTTCACTGTCATCTGAAGACATCTTTTTAATATTGCTTATCCTCCTTAGCATATTCATCCACCTGTTGACAACTTTAACATTGTATACCAATTTCGATACTGCTGAACCCTTTTGTTTTGATGCATCTCTGAGCTAGGATTTCCAAGGATTTTGGCACTATGGAAATTATTGTAGTGTAGTAATCACTCTAAAATCGCAGGCCTATAATTGATTATTCTCTTTGTGGATGTGAAGTCCTAATGATGTGGCATGTTTCCTGCAGCACAAGGCTCGCGTGGCTCTGTCAACAAAAAACTGGGTTGTTGAACAAGCCATGGAACATATACTAAGCTAGAAACACCGACAGGGTGTTGTGTGAGATCGACCACCGTGTGGCCACCGCAAGCAGCACTGCACAATACTGGGAAGTTTGACAGCTTCTCCGAATATCTCGAGTTGGACTGTATGTAGTTCACCATCAATCACTATTGATATGCCTGACCTTGTTGCCACCAGAGCACTGTTGCGAAACATCAACTTTTGTCAGAAATTCGTGAAAAAGTGAATGAAAAGTGGAAGAATCATTCATCCATGCTTGCTGATGTGACCTGAATTGACTGTATGCCATAAAGTGCAGATGACGCTATGTACATATATCAATACTCTTATTAGTACCTATTTAGAGGTTTAATTGAGAGTATCATTAGCACTGGTTGAGAAGCATGTATGATCCTGCTAACTTAAGTGTGACACCATCCCCAATTGATTGCAGTCTCCCATCTTGTGCTGCAACGAATATTTCAGTTGGATTCATTGGTCAGTAAGTAAACATGCCAGTGTCATTCAGTCACATTAGTTTGCAAAGACCTCATCATGTCAACTGTATTTGCTGTACTATACATGCTGATATATTGATGTTTAAGAGTGTATATGTGCATATGTAGTTATACATGCACATATACACTGGCATATATTTGTGGACTTACTGCAGTATAGTGTAGTAAGCCACATAACATACATGTGAAACACATCTTTGATGGAAGGTGTGGAAGGTGTGTTTCAACTTTCTCTATGTTGAAGTTGGTTTGATATATTGCTGCATGACACTTGACCATCCATGAATGGACCTTGATAGGATCAAATTGTGATTTGAATGCTGCTATGAGATACATGACAATCCTGCAGCTTTGTTGTGAAGAGTAGTGTGATTTCTTTAGTATGGTTCACTGTTACTGAGTGTGCACTGCAGTCAGCTGAGTATGTGCACCTTGCAGTCAGCTTAATGTGTGCACACTGCAGTCAGCTGAGTATTGGTGCTCTGCAGTCAATTGTGTATGTGTGCATTGCTGTCAACTGAAAATGTGTGCACTACAGTCAGCTTAGTACATGCACAGACCAAGTCAGGTGAGTATGTACACTGCAGTAGCTGTGTTAATGCACACTGAAGCAGCTAAGTATGTGCACACTACAGTAAATTAGTAGTCTGTTGCACTGTGCAGGTGTGATCATTGGTGTTGCCATTTGTACCTCAGTTTTCCTGCACTGCAATCACTAGCGCAGAATATTCAACTTTAAAATAATTGGGTTTCTTCTTTACATCATCAGAAAAATGGCATTTTGTGCACTCAAAAACAAACACGTCCACTTTATGTAGGACTTGAAAATGGTGATGAATAGACACTTTTTTTAGAAAATTAACTAGAATAATTTTTTTTTTATAACTTCATTCATCTTGAGAGGGGGTGAAGTTGATCGCATTATTGTAAAGATATGATTACTTTTATGAGCAATATCAGTAGAGAATCTTCATGAGCAATATCTGGTTTTTTTTCTGTTTGCATTATTTTCCCTTGACATCACCACTGCAGATACATTGTTAAATAAAAGTAACTCAAATCATTGACATGATTTAACTTAGGTGGTTTGGAGTTCAAGCAGCAAGCATCATGAGGAGGGGCTCAGGTTCTTAGGATAGTAGGATCAACTAAAAGCTGGTTTACACTAAAGATTTGTGCCTCAATTGAATGGGTGATGCTATGTTACATGACATGATGCAGCTAAATTATGTTTGTTTAGATGAATGATGTCTAAACACTGTGAACTAGATCTTGACTCACATCACTCCCATATTAAGCTTTGATGAAAGGTCATAACGGGTGCACCTGCTGATTAGTCGCTGCATCAAAACTGCAGTGGACTGTAAGCGAAATTAGGACCAGTCCAACAACATAATTATATCCACAAATTGGCCTCACTAATCAGTCTCGTGAGTGTTTACATGATCGATTCTTGCACCATGATATCATGCGACACTGTGACCCAAATAGTTGAACAGTTAATTGCTCGTCTGAAATTGCCTGCTGGCTCAACTAGACCTGCTTTCCCCTACTGTCTCAGCAGGAACCTGTAGGCCTGGCCATATGAATCTTCCTTTTGTTTAAGGACAAAACAGTAGCCCTGTTGATCCAGTATTGTGGATACGTTTACCATATTACCAGCACAATGTTCACATGTTTACTTATTATGCTTGTGGATGTACCAGAGCGCTGTATCACTTCCACTTGTCGCATGGCAAATGATACTTCAAATCTTTCTCCTAAACTCCTGTGACACTCCATAATCTTAAACATGTTTTTATTAATAAAATAAGCAATATCTATTCGATTCTTATGCTTTATGACTACCTACCTACTACCTAAGTTTTATCTTCCAAGAACTAATCTCATCCTGGGCTATCTCACTTTCTCTGTAGCTGTGTCAAAAATTTGGATCAAACATCACTTTAAAATCATTTTTAACTCAACCTTCCACAAATATCTCAAGACGCACCTTTTCAAAATTGCATTTCCTCTTTAAATCCTCGGTGGCCCTTCATTCCTAAGAGTCCCTATTCACAATATGATGCTTAACGATTCTATTCTCTGAGGACGACGGGATGGAAATTAATGTGGAGAAAACAAAGCTGCCTCGATATTCATCAATGCAAAAGAACATGAGATTGTATCGGTGCAATGCTCTCGGATGAATGGTCAAAGCCAGAAGTCCTTTCAAAAGTTGTGCAAACCTCAGCCACACTGGCAAGACTGAGCCTATTACAGAGGGACAGCAACATCATTCTGAACACCAGCATCAAATCTGATCGATGGATATGAGATGCTACCGTTACATACTATGTCATTAATGATGAACTCCAAAACACTGGGCGACACGAAGATCTCCTGTCTGAAATGGTATGGCCATGTTACGAGGTCCACTGGTTTAGCAAAAATAATCCTTCAAGGCACAGTAAGAGGCAAGATAAAGAGATGCAGCCAGAGGAAGAACTGGGCAGACCATATCAAACAGTGGATAAGACTTGACTCCATGGCAGTAAGGGACTGTAAAAGGTGGAACCAGATTGTCAGAAGATTACAGGAGCAAGTACCACAATGACCACCCATGGTTATAGGATAGTGCATTTTCACCTTGTGTTTAGGCCTAACTGTATTTCTTGCCATTTCAAGTAAAACCCAGTTCATACGAGTGGATTTATGGGTTTGTTCGCACTCTAAAGAATTGTAGTACCTGGTACATAACATTAGGGGAAGGCGGTGTTAGTTGAGCCATTTTTCATTCTTTTTGATATCTACGACACAATCATATTCCTAAGTCATAATTGTTTTACTAGCATCAACCATGATTATCAGAAGTTTATTTTAGACCAAGATAACAATTCCAGTATTCATACATGTAGTTTATTCAAACAGGGTTGGTAAACTGGCTTAACAACACTTGGTGTGGGGTAAGTTGAGCCACAGCGTAAGTTGAGTCACAATGGGTAATGCAAAATATTTGCATAATTTACGTAGGCTTTCTACTGAAACTTCATAACAACTCAGCCAACACATCTACACACTGGGTAAAATATGTAATTAACAAATTAACATGCATTAATTAATTAATAAGCCAACACACTTAATTTTTGTGGTGATTAATGTGTTGCCTTGTAGCTATCCGATGTCCCAATCTGCTTGGAAAGATGACTTCAAGGATGTATTTTGGAGTAAAATAACATTTGTCTTCGTTCTTTAGCCACTGCTCAGCTACCACCCCTGGACCTTGTGTAGCTCAACTAACCACGTTTCGATAATTAAGTTTTTTTAATTAACTTCTTAATGCACGAAGTCATGTAAAATCTTTTCCCCTGAAACCATTGTAAGTGCACAGACAATAAAGCCTAGTCATCTGCATTGATAGTTTACACACCAGCACACATTAACCACAAACACCAAAAGTTGTGAGAAAAAAACACACGCACACGCACACGCACACGCACACGCACACGCACACGCACACAAACTTTTGCCTCACGTTTTTTGAACGTTGTGACAAATGGCACCTATTGTACGTCAATCGTGTTCTAACAACATGTACAATCACTGGGTGGTATCAAGTAATTATCGCTGTTGTAGATGGAAACATGGGTGGCTCAACTAACCCGGTGGTTCAACTAACACCTACTTCCCCTACTGCATTGGTCTGCGGGGCAGAAAATATCAGTTGGTGGGTCAGACTGCCAATTGGTGACATCTCTCATTAACTCCGCGTGCCGGCTGTGAACACAGACCGCGAACACCAAGGAGTGTAGATTGATTGGGACTTATCTAGAATCCGGGCCCACCTCGAAATCGCTCTGTATAGTAATTGGGCACAATACATTCAAAATGTATATTTATCTATGGAACATGTCAGTTAATGAACATATTGTTAAAAAGAGCTATTTTGAGGTGGGCGCGGATTCTAGACTAGTGCCGACTCATGTGGCGGCTGTTGCGAACAGAAGCAACACCAAAGGCAAAGGCAAAGAGCGTAGATACTAAAGTAGCGGCTGTTTCGAACACAAACTGTGAACACAGCGCGAAAACCAAATAGTGTAGACTCGATCAGAACGGAATCTGTGAATGTAGCTGCATCTATTACAGACAGTTTATAAACCGACGCCAGATCTAGCCACGATTATCCAGACTCCGTGCTGTGGCGTCACCGTTTGTCGCACACATCATAGCCTGGAATTAATGTGTACTTTTCATTACGACAGGTGTCGTGCTAACATTTATCCGCCGTCAAATATTATCCGCTTGGTGTATATGTGCATCCGCGCATCTTGAAGCAGTTGAAAATTTCTACAGAAAATGTTGCTTTATATTTTTTTACGACAGAAAGTTGAAATTCATCCATTATTTCACAGTTAGCTACTTATGATGTCTTCCGGGCATTTGGCTAATTTATAAAATTAGAGTTAATTGTTATCAGTTTATACGACACAATTCGAATTAACTTTAAACTTTTATTATATTAACACAACTTACAAGTGTCAGACTGAAAAGTTAAAATCAGGCAAAACAAATGTTTAGTGTAGCATCTCGATAATGACGCTGATGGCTGCTGGCGCTTCAAGGGAACGCCTACAAAAAATGGAACGATGACAGTACGTAACAACGAGACCGCGCCTCTGCGACTCTCTTCTGGGCAAATTCAGAAGGCCAACAAGAGTCGGATAAGCTAGACTACGCCAGACCGCGGATAGCACTATCAGGTATGCCCCTGTGGAAACAAAGGTTATAGTTTCCTTTTAGAAGTGTGGGGAGATCAAACGTCTAGATGTGACATAGTCACTTGTCGGTTCGATTAGTTTAGTTACCCACCACATGATGGCAGTACCCAGGGTAATGTAATGTAATTTAGAGAAGATAGTTAGTGAACTATTATTGCTATGACTATTTGTCCTGTAATTAGTTGTATTTACTGTGTAGGTAGTTGGTCTTATTACTAATAATTCAGTTGTTTAAACATAAATTTTACCCTAGAGACAGGGGTCACGTGTGGTGAGTGGAAAGGGCCCTGCCCCAGTGGGCCAGGCAGGATTCTACAGTTAATGACAACTCTGTTTTGGTAAGTTCCTAAATTATGTTTTCTACCTTATTAAACAATGTTTTCAATTTATAATTGTATCATTACTGTGTGATAGAGAATTGTCCATCTGTTTATATCAAGGTATTTACTTTATCAGTTATAATTACTTAGTGGTGACTTCGATTACTAATGTGTGGAAGATCAGGAATAAGTGGTCGTTGGACCTTAGGGAACAATGCCCAACAGGGCTTAATGAGATTTTGTAGTACTGAATAAGATAACAGGTATTTTATAGACAATATTGTGAACAACACCAATGTGTTGGAACTATGGTACTTAACAGATGTTGATGTGTCATCTTACACTGGACACTATGATATGCAAATAGCTTACTTGTTTGGTTTGTATTTGTACAGGCGAACGCAAGTCCTGGCCCACTCCTGATTGTGGCCAGTCGTCTTTTAAGACGTCTTTTAAGTCGTCTTTTAAGTCTTATTTTGAGTCGTCTTTTGAGTCGTCTTTATTATTGTGTTTAATGTCATCTGTTCTTTCACCTTTTATTGTTGTTCTTAACGCTCTTGCTTTTGGTTGTATTTTGAACTTTCGGTTGACATTTTATACTTTGATGAGGTACCGAAGTTAGATCAGTAGTGCAAATTGTGCAAGGACTGAGAAACTTGGTTTTGTATAATTTTAGTAGTTAAACTGTAATAAACGCAATTTTATCTTCAAATTTGCCTTACAGTGGTCTATTCTTAATTTAGGCATAAGCTTACCACCCACAGCCTACATAGACATGCAAACAATGAGACATCTTGCTGAAAACAACGTTCTGCTGGGGAGCGGAGCTAATTGCAATGATTAGGGTGCCCGATTAGGCCTAGTAACCATTAGCCTCGATTATCTATTCTCCGTGCTGTGGCGCCATAATTTGTCGCACACATTATCGCCTGGATCCAAACCGTACTTTTCATTGTGACGGAATTAAAGGAGGAGAGCAGTGCTTTTGCTTCCTCGAAGGCTTTCTCCTGTCTGGGCCCCCACTGCCGTTTGACATTTTGGTGGGTTAGTTCGTGGAGCAGTGCCAAAATGGTGCTCAGGTTTCGCAGTAGTTTTGATAGTAGTGGGTGAGCCCCAATAAGCTGTGTAGCTCCTGGGCATTATGCGGTGCAGGTGCATTCTCAGTGGCGAGAACCTTATCGTTTGTCGGATGCTTGTTACATTTGGCATGTCTTGCCCCATGCTTTACACGTCATCCTGTAGTGTGGATGTCCTCCACAACCTAGACACTATCTTGTATTCGTCTTGTACGGTGCACCATATGGTAGAGTTGTTCAGGTTGTTTCTCATATACTGCACCAGCAACCTGGCGACCACGATGGAAACTATTTTTCCGCGTCCTCGCCCTTGTGAAGGTATGCGATGACGGTGTTCATCGTGAAATACTGCATTGATAGATATCTCAGCTACAGAAGCTGTACTACCCATAATCTTGGACTGCTGCATAGTAGCTTCAAGGCTTCAAGAGTACGCCAGTAAGTAAACACTTCTGAACAATCTGCGACTTAATCTCACGGTTTTTGTTTTGAAAGTTACAGTTCTTTGCTAATTGTTGTAGTCTGGCGTGAAACTGGTCAAGGGTTTCCCCAGCTTGTTGTTGGGCTTGTTGGTGAGCTTGTTGTTGGGCTTGTTGTTGGGCTTGTTGGTGAGCTTGTTGTTGGGCTTGTTGTTGGGCTTGTCTAAAGGTGAATATTTCGTACTCCTCATTTCGCCGTAAGCTTTTCTTTCGCTTATGCGAAACTATCATCAGCGACAACCCCTGCCGCGTCACGTAGTTCGAACACTGCCTCCCCAGCATAATGCAGCATCATTGTGATATCACTTGGTAGCGCCTAATAGGCATCAAGCCAAAATTTAACTCACTGTGTCTAATCATGTTTTCAAAGGATTATACGACGAGCTGGTGATTCATACCATCACTACACTCTCATGAAGCTTCAGTGATTGCCGCGACGTAGTTTTTATATATCTACAAAGTGCATGTTATGTATAATTTAAGTAGTTTTATATATAGCATTTGGACAGACGTCATTTTGTGGACCAGAAGTCTTCGTAGGCCTAACAAGCAAGTGACCTAATTCGGTTGATTGCAATTACCAAGGCTCTTTGTTTCGCGATGCGTCTACTGAATATCATTCGGATTTTGCGCCCAGCTTCTACGGGTGTCAATCCGCGATTACCGGATACATTACATGCATTGATCAGACGCTTGGGACTATCCGTAACGCGCCCAACTTCACGTGGCAAACGAGGGGGGCCTTCGCAAATGTGTCATTCAAACACGCATTATACACGGCTTCGATGTTGTTCCGTGGGCTGTAAAAGCTGCCAGTCAAATGTATCCCAGCTGATTAATATGCGTGTCATTAAACGAACATTAAATGTGAACGTGACATTCCACTGACAATATGTTGTCTTAACGCTCGTTCAGTCAAGAACAAAGGTCTGTCGGTGGCAGCTTTTGTTATTTCCCGGGACATCGATGTGCTAGCCTTATCTGAGAAATGGCTAGGAACCGACACTGACAATTAGGTTATAAACGAACTCGTGCCATCTGGTTACACAATACAACGTACAAATCTCTCGATCAAGTGAGAAGCACGGTGGAATCATTTCCAATGATGTGAATGTGAGATTGTGCATCGTGTAGCTTCAGCCTCCCTCTAAGCGAAACGGTTTTAATAACAGTGTGTTTTTCGACGAGTGGAGTTTGTACTTGGACCGGCTTGCTGTTATATCTAACGATGTAATCATAACAGGTGACCTCAACTTCCACCACGACAACGTTAACGATGCAGATGCGGTGCACTTCAATGGCACGTTGGAAGTTCACGAATTGGTACAACACGTGGTGGGACTCACACACAAGAAGGGCGATACTTTTTACGTTATCATCACACGGGACATTAGTTCCTTGTTGATTGGGATGCCAACAGTTTCTGAGCCACGTCTTGGAAACACAAAGGGTAACCCTTCCGGCGACCACCTGGCTGTGTGTTCTAGAATTAACTTAACGAAGCCAGACAGCGTTCGCCAGCCGGACGAACTGAGACACGCCAAACATGCGCGCAGGCGAGCAGAGAAGGTATGGCGGCGAACCAAACTTACAGTTCATCGAAAGTTGTTCAGGAAGCAATGCAATGCAGTCAACAAACTGATGATCAGTACCAAGAAAACATTCTTTTCTGCAAAAATCAGAGACTGCAGCAAAGATCAGAAACAACTGTTCAAATTAACGAGTCATTTGATGGGTAACACGGGACAGGTAATCTTACCAATCCACGAATCGGCCGAACAGTTAGCGAATATTTACGGTTACTTTTACATTGACAAAGTCACTACCATCCGACGAAGCATCAACATCGGCAACCCAAGTGACATCTACGAAACAGCATTGGACAGTGACGTCAAGTTTGACGGAATTCCGCTACAAAGGTTTCTGCCAGCCACCCATGACGAGGTGAAGCGAATAATCACAAATTCGCCCAACAAGTCATGTGATTTAGACCCGATCCCTACGCGGCTTTTGAGGCAGTGTCTGGATCATTTCGTGCCGTTGATTACATTCATTATCAACTAATCGTTGGCAACGTCAGTGGTACCCGCATGTTTCAAACGTGCAGTTGTGAAACCATTGCTTAAAAGGCCGGGCCTCGATAAGGAAGTTCTGAATAATTATCGGCCTGTGTCAAACCTACCATACGTGTCAAAACTTCTCGAGAAAATGGTTGAACACCGTTTGAAAGATCACCTGGACGTCAACAATCTACACGATTTTCACTAATCGGCGTACCGAAATAATTACTCAACCGAGACAGCTCTTGTGAAAGTCCAGCACGACATCGCAGAAGCTCTTGATCAAAAACGTGTAGTTGTCTTGGTCATGCTTGATCTGTCCAGTGCGTTTGATGTTATCGACCATGGCATTATGCTAACGCGCTTTCAACACTCATTTGGTGTGACTGCAGAAGCCCTGGATTGGATGCGATCCTACATTAGCGGCAGAACGCAATGTGTCTCTGTCGGCCCCGCAACTTCGTTTAACGCACATCTATGTTGCGGCGTGCCACAAGGATCTGTGTTGGGACCGAAACTGTACTGCACTAAACCAGTTGGTGATATAGTGAAGAAACATAATCTTCGCTACCACTGTCATGCAGATGACACACAAATACACTTGTCCATCAAGCCTGGTGAGAACTGGGCCAGTGAAAGGTCAGCCATTGAAGCCTGTGTGGCGGGTGTTGGCGGGTGGATGAATGGAAACATGCTGAAACTGAACCAAGAAAAAAGCGAACTCATTGTGTCTTTGTCCAAACACCGAATTCGTCGGGCGAACGACTTGTCCCTCACGATCGGAGGCAGACTATTACATGCTGTGCAATCCGTGAGAAATGTTGGTGTTATTACAGTCCTGTTTCTACCATATCCGAAATATTGGCAAAGTCAGGCAATACATCACAAATGACGCGTGAAAGATTCTTGTCCAGGCACTAGTAACATATCGCCTGGACAATGGAAACGCACTACTGCAAGGTTTGCCTCAGGTGCTAATTGAACGATTGCAACGTATACAGAACTACGCTGCTCGCCTAACGCCTGTGTTACGTGAGCTACATTGGCTTCCGGTGAAATACCGGCTCCGCTTTAAGGTTAACACTTTCACGTACAAAGTGCTAAACGGATTAGCACCGGCATACATGAGTGACATTGTGCAGAAACATCAACTAACGCGTAGTTTAAGATCAACGGAGAAGTCACTTCTCGTCGTACCTGTGCTACGGACTGCAACTTATGGTGAACGTTGTTTCAGCCGACACGCGGCCATACTGTGGAACGACTTGACTGAGAACAACTGAACACTCTCACCTCTTTCAAGAGACACCTAAAAACACATCTCTTTAAACTGGCATACGACTTGATTGAGTCAC
Source organism: Lamellibrachia columna (assembly GCA_963662155.1). Classification (NCBI taxonomy): domain Eukaryota; kingdom Metazoa; phylum Annelida; class Polychaeta; order Sabellida; family Siboglinidae; genus Lamellibrachia; species Lamellibrachia columna. The sequence continues at coordinate 47,377,150 of OY759274.1, forward strand.
GCACTCGTTTTAATGACATTGCTATATACCATGACTTATTCTTAATGTTTTATTCATGTGTGTACTATAAGTGTAATAGATGTGTTTATTTATTTGTTATGTTTAAATCAGCTCCTTTAGAGTATCTACTTTAAAAATAATCTATATTTTATAGTTTTATTTAATTTATGCAGTTTTATGTAAAGTATGTATTCTATGTATTTTAGTTTTATTTAATTAATGCAGTTTCATGTAAAGCGCCTGAGAGCATTTTATCTTAATTGGATTCGGGCGCTATATGCATTACGATATAATAAATAATAATAATAATAACCATCGCCTTAATACGCCTTAATAATAATTGTCTGTGAGGTCTTTAGCCACTATGCCATTTTCGAATCGGCTCAGCCACCGTTCCCATCTACACTGTCCACTGGCTCAATCGAGAACGGTGCTAAAGACAAACCTACTTGTTCCATCTAACCTTTTTATTCGACTGTGCTTGACTCAGACGATCGAATCCCATCCTCGTCGCCAATATGACGTGTTCCCGAAAATACGGGGTTGCCAACGGGCCCACACGAGTAGTATAGAGGGCCATCTGAATGCCTAAACGAGGCGGAGGGGTTTCCATGGCAACTGTATCAGCGCCCCTGGCGGCTGTCATACATTTATGACGTCACACCCCCTGACGACCGCATGCACGTGACCTTCTGTGTAGCCTCCGGTGATTGTAATACTACTACACTAGTGACATCATCAGCGCTCCCTAGCGACTAAAGGACTGGTCAAGGAGTGGTCAAGGAGTCCTGTAATAGGGTCAGAGATCATCGGACGTAAGGGAGCAGCAGCCCTAATCCGAATCACAACCTACTGTCGGTTGTATAACCCTAACGTTGTGAACCCTACTAACCCGGACCCCGTAACCCTGGCGACTGCAGCTAACCATAACCCCAAATCCGGTGACCATGTGCACGATGGACTTCCGTTTCCGGTTTCTTGCGCATGCACAGCATGCACACAGCCTCCTGGGTAGCCTGAGCACCCCCGGCGACTGTATCGTTACCCCCTCACGACTGCAGCTACGTTACGGGTGTTGTTGTTGTTTTTCTAATGCGTGTTATATAAGTTTTATTTGTTTCCTGAATCCTTCTGTATAAAAATTAGCGTCACGCATTTCCATATTTGGTATTGCGAACGGGAGCGATAAGCCTCACATAGAACAATACCAAATAAGGAAATGCAGCTGACGTAAGCCGCACACAGAACAATACCAAACTGCTGATGGTGGTATGGGTGAGGTAGTATAGGCAGTATATAGGTGTCGACATAAGACAACATACGACGAAAAGTTTTCGATGTAATGTGATGATGCCATATGTGTTGTATAGCCTACATGCATGACTACGTTTTTCTCGCGGCATGCATGGACATTCGACCGCTAGGTC
>OY759274.1:47383576-47416076 GCA_963662155.1 Lamellibrachia columna
ATGACATTTTTTGTTCCTTGACCCATTTTACTATTTTATATTTTCGTTATATATCAATATTTTAAAATAATGTACCTAAATAATCTGACCTAATTAATTTGACCTTTACCTATTTAATTTAACCTAATTGGTTTTATATTTGACATGATTTGTTTGACATTTGACCTAATTAATGTTACATTTGACCTAATTAATTTAACCTTTGACCTCATTAAGTTGACATTTGATGTTCCTTTTGATGTTCTTAAGACGCTTGACCAATACACTTAAGACGGTGCCAGACGCCTCTTCATTTGAGTTTAGGACTTGTCAATATACTACTCACTGTAGCAAACCAAACCAATATCATATAGAAAAATGGTTAAAATGTTATCTTAATATGTATTTGTTTGACAAAACAGGCACTCCCGACTTTACGGGGTGGGGTAGTGTTTTGGCCTGAAAATCAATACATGCACTCACAGAGAGATGCCAAATGGCTCAAAATTACCAGTACTGCCAGTGGCACAACAGTAAAACAAAACAATTTATTATGGCCAAAGGGGTAACATTAATTTGAGACAGGTGTAGTTCGTTGTGCTGAATTGAATAAAACTAAAAAATAAGAGCAAGGTGTTAGAAACTGTGTTTAAAGCGTGTTTACGGGAATACAATTATTGTTTTAAGATTGAATTTTGACCTTAGATCTAACCTACCAGGTTTAACCTACGTATATTCCACATTTGTTTAGTAGATCATAAGCTTTAAATTTATACCAACCACGATGCCAGTGACAAAACAAAAAATCACCCTATGTTCCCAAAAGTACACCTTTCTTTTTAATAAATGATATTTTTAGCGGAATTTTTTTTATGTAATTTGTGGTTTTATTGCTAATAGTTTTTTTTTCTCAAGATTTCATGTCGTCGCAATAACTGAACTGCAGAATTAATGAAAAGAGGTGATTTCAATCCAATGGCCTACAGTCTGTAGTAGTTCTCACGCATATAGTCTCGTTGTGACAGACGCACACAGGGGAAGCTAGGGGACTTTTGTTAAGTTGTTCAATGTGGTATTTGTTTCTATGTTCAACCCTAACCCATGACTATTATATATATCACGGTCGCACGCACGCACCCACGCACTCACGCACGCACACGCGCACACACAGTGTGCATAACAATGTAGATGTTCACAGCTTCATATGTTAAGCTTTCTTACCAAAGGGACACATTCCCCGGATTCTTACATAACAAACCGTGCAGTTGAACGCACGTGGACAATAACAAATCCTGAATTTCAGTTTAGTTTCTACTTGGCACAACCCCTTATACGATATAGTATATGTTTAAAGTTCCATACAGGAAACATAAAAGTGGCTGCGTTAGATGATATGATGTGGGCATAGCAAAAACGGCTTCGGTGGTTAAAATGTAGTTTTTTCTATACCTCGTTAAAAAAAAAATTGGAGTGTGGTCGCGGGTGGACTTTCAACCAACTATTGTCGACGGTGACCCAATATGTGTGGTATGTTTTCGTAAAACGACGCTGTATACATGTAGCCCCGGTGCAGTTAAGACCGGGTGTGAGCGGGGTTCTTAACGTCTTACTTCCCACCTGTTTGGGGGGTGGCAACTTACCACCTCCCACCACTTACGAGGGTGTATAATAGTGGTCTCAACCCCCAGCTCACGTCTGTCAAATGCCACATACCCTCTGATTGTAGGTGCCCACTCCTCGCTGTGCATGGTCTCGCTTATCCGACTCTCGCTCGCCTCAGTGAATTCGCCGAGAAGAGATTCCAGCCTCACAGGCGTTGGTCTCTTATCCAATGTCACCTCCATTTTGTGTAGGCGTTCCCGTGAAGAGCCAGCAACCAATCAACGTCATTATCGAAACAATACACTAAAATTTTGTTTGGCATGATTTAACTTTTCAGTCTGACAGTTTGTTATGTGCAGTGCTAGTTACCTTACTAGTACCGTTTTTGGTTACATTACGTGAAGCCGTGTGAGTAGTATAGGGGGCCATCGCAATGCTTAAATGAGGCGGAGGGGTTTCCAAGGCAACTGAATCAGCGCCCCAGGCGATTGTCATACATTTGTGACGTAACACCCCCTGACGACCGCATGCACGTGACCTTCTGGGTAGCCTGAACGCCCCATGGTGACGGTAGTACTACACTAGGGACATCATCAGCGCTCCCTAGCGACTAAAGGACTGGCCAAGGAGTAGTCAAGGAGTCCTGTAATAGGGTCAGAGGTCATCGAACGTAAGGGAGCAGCAGCCCTAATCCGAACCCCAACCTATTGTCGTTTGTATAACCCTAACGTGGTGAACCCTACTACCCCGACCCCCTAACCCTGGCGACTGCAGCTAACCCTAACCCCAAATCCGGTGACCATGTGCACGATGGACTTTCCGGTTTCTTGCGCATGCACAGCATGCACACAGCCTTATGGGTAGCCTGAGCACCCCCGGCGACTGTATCAGCGCCCCCTGACGACTGCAGCTAACCCTAACCCACCTAATCCGGGCCTCACAATTGTACAACATCGACGATTTGTATATAATCATAGCGAAGTCTTCGCAGTCAATAATGTGGTTTCAGTAAGTTCTACACATGTATGGTTATTAATATAAAAAGTGAACACATATTTTGCAGTCCCCGTGTACTAGAATTACACTAATTTACGGGTGAATAGTTGTTCTAATGCGTGTTTAGGAGGACGTTACGGTTACATAAGTTTTATTTGTTTTCTGAATCCTTCTGTATAAAAATTAGCGTCACGCACTTTCATATTTGGTTTTGCGAACTGCAGCGATAAGCCGCACACAGAACAATACCAAATAAGGACATGCAGCTAATGTAAGACACACACAGAACAATACAAAATAAGGAAATGCAGCTGACGTAAGCCGCAATACCAAACTGGCAGGACTGAGGTAGTATAGGCAGTATATAGGTGTCGACATAAGACGACATACGACGAAAAGTTTTCGATGTAATGTGATGATGCCATATGTGTTGTATAGCCTACATGCATGACTACGTTTTTCTCGCGACATGCATGGACATTCGACCGTTAGGTCACGATCTGCTAGCAGGGTGAAACGTGGTCGTGATTATTTTGTTAGCGTGGTTAGAAATCGACGCGATACCCTCCTATCGAATAAGAGTACGAGCAAATTGTATTGAATATTTAAAAATAATGACATAGGATATCATAGTAAAGCATTGTAATATAATTAAATATGTGTACATTATTTTTAAATATTGACATATAACGACAATAGTAGAATAGGTCAAGGAACAAAAAATGTAATTGTTTGTTCGACGATGGCGCTGAATTCCGACAGCAGGCATCGCATTAGACTCAGTGTGCAGCGCGCTGTCTTATTTCGACCGTATTTGGTACTGTTCTGCGTGCGGCTGACGTCAGCTGCATGTGCATGTCATGACACGTTTATACCATTCGAACGAAGTCACGCACTTCCATATTTGGTATTGCGAACGGGAGCGATAAACAGCACACAGAACAATACCAAATAAGGACATGCATGCATGCAGGCAGCTGACGTAAGCCGCACACAGAACAATACCAAATAAGGACATGCAGCTGACGTAAGCCACACCAGACGCGTCGCGGAAAGTGCACCATCAGCATATTTTCGTTATATGTCAATATTTTAGTTAACCGATTGAGCTTGCACGAACGACGAGCGCCAGTACATTTCTTACACTTGCAGCTGACACATTCAAATACTGCCTGTGGAGCTGCAGGATTGTCCGTCCAATGTACCAAAATGTCTGTGTCAACAGTCTATTCATTGCCATGAGAGGATGGCACTGATGGTAGTGCCGCCAAGCAGTGCCGCCAAATGGCTGCCTGATAGTTGGCACGCTTGATGTGTTGGTCACATGCATCCTTGCAACTTCGCTGGGTCTGTTGTTCTCGACCCAAACATGGCATGGCGCAACCCGTTCAAATCATACTCTTGTAATCCCCCATACAGGGCGTACACTGCCGCTTGCAATAGTTCTTCATCGGCGACAACCGACTTGCCAAATGTGGTCATGGTATTTCTGAAGGGACGGTGATCATGTAACATTTTGTTGAATTATATGTTTCTTTTCCGCTGTTGTGGCCCTGTGTTTTAATAGCACTGTAGCTGGAATTCCAATTGCTATTATGGCTACGTCGCTATCAGGGGACATGAGAAAAAATGTGCTAGACCCACGGTGATCCGCGTGAGAAGCATGAAGAAGAAGGCGGCTATCTGTTTCTTCGCGTACATCTGAGCTCAGGAACTAGTGTCAAGGTTATATGACTTTTGTCAATCATCGCTACATGGAACAGGTTGCACTCTTCTCCATTGGTCACATAAAGGGTCCGTCTACTTAATTATGGTGCATACGCGGGTTGCTGCTATGTGTCCAAAAGAACATATGATAGTTCTTTCTTGAACTGTGCACTTTGAAGTGACTTTTTGAATTGATGATCAATTCTTTGGTTCTCCGAGTTAATTGTTTTTCCCAGTTGAGACGGTGGGTGGATTTAACAAGTTGACCAACAGTAAAGCGTATTGAATATTTAAACAATCACAGCGCCTCTAGTGACGGCGTCTGATTTTGGGAAACTGGGAGTATATATATCCCGGAGGAGCGTTTCCAAAGGGCGGGCAAGACTACTTTTAAATTCACACTGATGTGTGTAGTAATGCCGAATTTTAGGCATTAAAATTTTCAGTAAGGCTGACTGTCCTGGCTGGCCATACCTGTTTAAGCATTAGAGTTCAAAATTTCCGGTCAGAATTGACCTGTCAAATCTTCTAGACTTTAAGATTTTCATTGTCATCGTGAGTGATTATATTGCTACTATGTATGTAGCCGTCTGATGTACAGGATTAAAATCGCTTTCGAACGTGGAGAACAATTTTTTTTTTCGGCGTACACTGACGAGCGTACATTGGCAAGATGCGCCAGCGATTTTAGCGTTCACTGACGAACGCACCCTTAAAACGTACACTGACGAGATGCGCGAGTGATTTTTGTTCGACGTACACGATGAGCGTGCCTTACGACGTATACGTACACGATGAGCGTGCCTTACGACGTATACGTACACGATGAGCGTGCCTTACGACGTATACGTACACGATGAGCGTGCCTTACGACGTATCCTGGCGAGCCGCACCAAAGAGCCTATTCAACGTATATTCACGATGATTACCAGCGATGAACTATTAGAAAGGTATGTGTCTTTCGAACTTATAATTGTGATGTTTCACTACCATACTGACGATATGCGGAACGAAACATTCCTTCATTTGATGTGCCGTGCATACGAACTATGAACTTTTCACGAACAGTGACATTGAATTGATTTGGAAGAACACGAACAGTGATTTTTTTTTTTTAATTGGCTTAAGAACATTTCAAAATGGATGCGGCACAATTTCAAAACTATACGTTATGACTGGCACAACAAGAAGCCGCGAAAGACGACACATTCTAACACAACGCGAACAAATTCGAGATTTAATACGTCAGACACAAACGTGCGATGGTTCTACGACAGCCGCTTTCAATGACAGTATTATTGAAATTGCAACTAAAACTGTTTCCGGACCTTTGCGATTAGAACTTGAGCGGTATATCGAGGGAGTAATCGCTGCAAATCCAGTCGCAAAAGCAGCTATTCCTTGGGCCGATTTGCGTAACCATATTTCCGCCCAGTTTCTCAACCCGGATGAATCTGCTGTGTTATGTGATGAACTGGAAAACAATCATCAATCTGTTTACGAACCAACTGCCCAGTATGCTCGACGATTTCCAGATGTCGTTGATGTGGTATATCCTCAACGTCTCCTGCTTAAAGCCTTCGCTAAAGGATTGAAATCCAACGAACTAGCACGAAAACTCGTCGAGCAGTCGCCTGCTACGATAGAAGCGGCAATCGCAGACGTCACACGATATTATGTGAGCAACAAAACGCTTACACACGCCTCGGACGGGACGAACAGCCGATGGAAGTTGGCATGATGGGGAAGCCGGCCTCCGATTCCACTCCGCCATTAATCAAAATCGTTGATTCCCTTTCGTCAACAGTGGAGAAGCTGGCCACGAAACTCGCGAAGATCGAAGCGCGCAGCCCTGCCTCCCTTGATTTAACAAGAGATTTAACAAGATTTGCCATCCAAGCCAAAGGCCCAGATGGCAAGTGGACAAGGAAGCCATTGGCTTATCGAGAGTCCAACAATGTTCACCTACTTATAACCCGCCCTCCTGATATATGTGTCAACCTTGTTTTTAAACATATTCACGCTGCTAGCAGTTACACAATCTGTAGACAATTTGTTCCATTCATTTATTGTCCTCTGTGAGAACGAGTGCTTCCTGATGTCCAATCTACATTGATCCTTTACTAATTTTACCTCATGTCCTCTAGTTCTGCTATCCTTCTTGAGTGAGAAAAACATATTTCTATCAATAATTTCATACCCATTCAATATCTTAAAAACTTCAATCTGATCTCCTCTTAACCTCCTTGTCTCTAGAGTTGTTAAACCACATTCTTTCAGGCGTTCTTCATAACTAAGGTCTCTAAGTTCTGGAATCATTTTAGTTGCTCTCCTTTGTATGCGTTCAAGCGTATCTATATCCTTCTTACGATATGGTCTCCATGCTTGTATACAGTATTCTAAATGAGGTCTAACTATTGCTTTATAAAGAGGTATAATTAACTTTTTTCCCTTGTATGTTATGTTTCTTCTAATCAATCCAAGAATTTGATTACCCTTTGAAGCTGCAATACCACACTGCTCTGAAACTTTCATATCAGCGCTTATTGTAACTCCTAAGTCCTTTTCTTTTACAGTAGTACCCAGAACAGTATCTCCCATTTTATAGTTTACATTCAAGTTCCCATGTCCTGTATGTAGGCATTTACATTTCCCAAAATTGAACAGCATCTGCCATTTCTCAGACCATTTCACTAATCTGTCTAGATCGTTTTGTAAATGTTGTTTATCACCATCAGTATTAACCTTTCTAAACAGTTTTGTGTCATCCGCAAATTTCAGTACGTTACTTGTTATACTGTCGTCCAAGTCATTGATATAAATTAAGAATAATATAGGTCCTAGTACTGACCCTTGAGGTACCCCACTCAAAACCGATTTCCAATTTGAAACTTCTCCATCTACTACAACTCGTTGTCTTCTGTCAGTCAGCCATTGTTCTATCCAGTCAGTTATGCTATCCCCGATACCATGGGCTTTTAATTTAAGTAGCAATCTTTGATGTGGCACTTTGTCAAAAGCTTTCTGAAAATCTAAGTAGATAATATCTACTGGCGATCCCACGTCTATCCACTTAGTGATTTCTTCCAAAAAACATAACATATTTGTTAAGCATGACCTTGCTTTAAGGAATCCATGTTGAGATGAATTTAATAATTTATGCTTAACGAGGAAGTCCACCATATGGTCTTTAATTAACCTTTCTAATAATTTACAAATCACTGACGTTAAACTCACTGGTCTGTAATTCTCTGACTTATTTCTCGAACCCTTTTTAAATAATGGTATGATGTTTGCTTCTTTCCATTCAAACGGAACAACTCCCTCTTTTAATGACAAGTTGAATACTCTTGCAAGTGGTATACTGATTTGATCTACTGTTTCCATTAGTAATTTTGGAGGAATCCCATCCACTCCCGGTGATTTGTTATCCTTCATTGCCCTTATTTTCTTAGCTACCAATTCTGGAGTTACAACTAACGGTCCTAAATATTCAGATTTAGCCCCCTGAAATTTAGCATCAGCAACTGGTAATGAACTAATATCTTCCTTGGTAAACACTGAACTGAAGTAACCATTTAGGTCTTCCGCCATTAAAAACCCCTGTGATATTATATTTCCAGCACTGTCTTCTAGAGGTCCAACCTTGTCTTGTACGTTTTGTTTACTCCTGACATATGCATAAAAACTCTTGCTGTCATTTTTTATGTTACATGCCAGTTTTTGCTCATAGCTTCTTTTAGATTGTCTGATTTCAGTTGTAGCTGCATTAAGTGCCTCTTTGTATTTTGCATAGTCTTCTTCCTTTCTGGTACGCCTATAAACCCTCCACATAGTTTGTTTTAGCATTATTTTTCTAATAGCCTCTTTTGACAAATGTTTCTTTCTACACCGTTTTCCTTGTTTTCGGAAGGGAACAAATTTATCGATGATACTCTCAATTTCATATTTAAGAATGTTCCAGCATTCAATTGCGGTCTTATTCATCAGCATGTTATTCCAATCTAGCTGTGCTAAGTATTTTCTCATATCTTTGTAGTTACCTTTGTGGAAGTTTCTCTTGTACGTTTTCTTATTTTTACTTTCTGATTTTACATTGATGTCAAAATGTATTTGATTATGGTCACTATTACCCAATGGTTCAAATATTTTTACATTGTCCACTAATTCTTTTTGTGATGACAAAACTATATCTAATACATTTTCTCCCCTGGTTGGTTCTAGTACGTGCTGAGTAAGAAAGCTATCCTGGATTAAACATAGAAATTGTTGATCCTCAATCCCTGTGCTCTCTAGAGAATTCCATTGTATGTGTCCATGGTTAAAATCTCCCATTATGATACATTCCCCTTTACTAACTTCCTTTATAGCGTTTTTTATTTTTGTGTTGTCCTCTTCGTTTATGTTTGGACTTCGGTAAACTAATCCAATAGTTAATTTTGAATTTCCTGAAACAATTTTGCACCAAACAGCTTCATCGCAATCTGCTTCCCTTTCTAGTTTTATTTCATAAGCCTGAATAGATTCTTTAACATATAAAATAACTCCCCCGCCCCTTCTTCCTATTCGATCTTTCCTAAACATTACGTATCCTGTCAGTCCTAATTCAGCATCTGTAATATCTATGTTGGCCCATGATTCAGTTATACCAATTATGTGAGGGTCAATATCTTCTACCATAATGTTTAATTCGTTTTTCTTATTTACTATGCTCCTTGCATTTAAACATACGCATATATAACCTTTTTCAGAGATGTTTTTCGGATGATTTGATATTGGTTTATCTGTGCTAGTGGCCTCTTGTTCTGCTTGAGACACCTCTAGGTAACCCCCCTGCACTTCTAGTTTAAAGAATGTTTACTTCCAAAAACATTTGTCATTGTACCCAAGTCGCTATCTACTGCTGCTGAAAGTTTGTCCGCGAATACTGCCGCCCCCTTTCCACTTAAATGAAGCCCATCCTTCATGTACATATCTGCCCTCCCAACAAAACTTCCCCATAAATCCACAAATCCAACTTCCTCTTCCCTACACAGCCTCTGGACTAACATGTTAATTGCCATCCCCCGACAATTTCGATATTTGTGACCCCTCCTGCCCATTACAGGTAAAATCCCTGACAGTATTACCTGCTCAACCCGCGTCTGTTTTAGTGTTCTGACCAACTGCCTATATTTCCTAACTATGGCAGTTGTACCCTCCCTCTCTACGTTATTTGTCCCTACGTGTACTAAAACAGATCCACCCTTACCCGAGCCTACGATGTTTTTTACCCTCTCAGTTATCGCCTCTATTTTGGCTCCAGGCAAGCAGACCACCACATCATCTCCCTTGTTTAAGACTCTGTCGGTCTTCCTAACTATCGAATCCCCCACAAACACCCTCGCTCTCTTCCTCACCCCCTCTATCACTGCTGCAGAATAACTCTTCCTTTCGATCCCCTCCATCACATTCTGTCCTGACCCCTTCCCTCCTGTCTCCCCCACTTCCCACTCCTTTGCTCTTGTCTCTCCCACTCCCCTCTCCTTCACTCCGGTTGTTTTCCCTTCCGTCTCCCCCACTCCCTTCTCCTTCCCTCCTGTCTCCCCTACTCCCCTCTCCTTCCCTCCGGTTGTTTTCCCTCCCGTCTCCCCCACTCCCTTCTCCTTCCCTCCTGTCGCCGCTACTCCCCTCTCCTTCACTCCGGTTGTCTTCCCTCCCGTCTCCCCCACTCCCTTCTCCTTCCCTCCTGTCTCCCCTACTCCCATCTCCTTCACTCTGGTTGTCTTCCCTTCCGTTCCTTTCCTTCCCGTCTCCTTACGTCCTGTCTCCCTATGACCTGTCACCTTCCCTCCTCTCAGCTTCCTCCCAGGCTGAGGTGAGCTCTCCCTAGCATCTCTTGTGTCTTTCGACACTTTATCGTCTACAGTTCCCCCACCGGAACTACTGGCACAACTCCCCTGTTCCCTTCCCACCATTGCCACAACGAGCAGCCTCAGCTCTTCCAACTCCACCTCTAGTTCCTTCATCCGTGCGCATCCCCTACACTCAAAACTAAAACTATCTGCCTGGACCTCAGCCCAGGACTTCTCGCACCCAGACTTGACGAAATCCACCCAGTTGCTGCAACTGCTACAAATTAAATGCCTTGTGGCCTTTAACTGCCGTTTGCACGGCGCCATCATACAATTTATTTTTAATTAGTTTGCTACGTTAGCCTTGAATAAGGCTGTTTTTGTGATCAAAAGAACACTTTAGGCTAAAAATCCTGCCACCTGGCGAATACGGAGAACACTGTGTAACAAAACAACGAAGTCAGTGTGTACTAATTTACGCTAAAATCCTGCTGTTAATTCCTTTTTACCGAAAACGTTGACTACCACTATGTCAGATATTACCTTATGTATGTAATTTAAGTAAATAGATCACTTTATATATATATATATTAGCCAATGTAAACTATTCACTATGCTATCTCAATTTTCGAATAGTAAACAACCCTATTATCGCTCGCTGAATTCCCCGACAGAATCCGAAACTAACTTACTCTAAAATACTCCCTCTGACTAATAATTAACAAAACCTGTTTCCTAATATATGTCTACAATACGTTTGTGTATAATATATATTCAATAGTAATACTTATTCTATTTGATATACCGCGTTTTTCTGTAAATGATCTACACCAAATTCAAGTCGCTGCACCAAGTCCAAGTAGCCGGATAAATAGTGATGCGTACACACATTCGACCAACGACCGTCGTCACGGGACAACTGTCAATACGAACACCCGCCGTGTTCCTCGAGACGCTACCCGCACAAGACGCCAGCTGTTTTGCTTCAACTGCGGCAAGCCGGGACACAATGTTAGGGAATGTCATCGCTGTTATCCACAACGCTGGTTGTCGGAAAACGGGCTTTCGTCTTAGATCATAAAGGTCAGGTAAGTTTGCGGTCTACGGTCTACCTTATTCTATCTGGTATCAAGGTGACTGCCTTTGTTGACACAGACGCCTCTTGCACTCTTCTAAGACGAGAAATTGTTGACCTTATTGTAAGGAGAATGCATCGTGCATGCTTACTAGAGCATTCTGGTCCATTGCAAGGTTTAGGTGGAGTAAACACAGGTTTAGGTGGAGTAAACACAGGTTTAGGTGGAGTAAACACAGGTTTAGGTGGAGTAAACACAGGTTTAGGTGGAGTAAACACAGGTTTAGGTGGAGTAAACACAGGTTTAGGTGGAGTAAACACAGGTTTAGGTGGAGTAAACACAGGTTGCTATTGTAATGTTCTGGACTACATTATATTAATTTGGACAATAATACATACTACGGACTGGGGACGATTGACATACCACATCGTGTTAGATCCAAATGTGCAGCCAACGATTCATGCACCACGCAAGTGTCCAATACAAATGAAAGATGAGATCAAATCGGAACTAGAAAAGATGGAGTGCTTAGACCCAAAGGATCTGAACCGAGCGATCAAGAGATGTCATCACAAGACACCGACTCTAGAAGAGATTACGCACCAATTCACAAGATCAAAATTCTTCTCGAAGTTAGACGCCAAAAATGGCTACTGGTCTGTGACATTGGATAATGAAAGTAGTCTGTTGACAACTTTTAACAGCCCTTTCGGAAGGTATTACTTCCTGAGAATGCCTTTTGGGTTAGTCATGGCGCAAGACGTCTTCCAACAAAAGCTGGACGCCATTCTCGAGAGTTGCCCAGGCACATTGGGCATAGCAGATAACGTTGCTGTGTTCGGACGTAGCGAGGCAGAGCATGATGCCAACCTCCACAACTTGATGCCTGTGTCATGTGAACACGGCTTAGTGTTCAATAGCAAGAAGTGCGCGATAAAAGCTCCGCAGATCAGCTTCTTCGGCACCATCTACGACGTGAGGGGAGTGCACCCAGACCCGAAGAAGGTTGAGGACATTCAGATGATTCCTACTCCAGAAAGCAAGACAGAACTGCAGGAATTCCTGGGTATTGTCACATACATGGGCTCCTTCGAGCACGGCGATACTGAGAGAACTCCTGAAAAAAGGTGCAGATTTTCAGTGGTCCCAAATGCATCAGAAAGCTTTTGAGCAGGTCAAATCGTCAATATGCAAAGAAACGACGCTGGCATACTTCGATCAAAGAGTCTGTCATACAAGTAGATGCGTCAGGGAAAGGCATAGGAGCTGTTCTCCTTCAAAACAAGAAGCCGATAGCATATGCTTCTAAGAGCCTCACGGATGCCGAGAAACGATATGCAAATATCGAGCGAGAGCTGCTAGCAGTCGTATTTGGCGCAGAAAAATTCCACACATGTGTACGGAAAAGAGATGAGATGATCCAGCTGAAGAATCTTACCGCGGCGCCACCAAGACTGCAGAGAATGTTGTTACGAATACAACACTACGATATGACGATCAAGTACCGAGCAGGCAAAGAATTACTTCTCGCCGATGGCCTATCGAGACTTCCGAATCCGCGTAGTAAACAAGAAATCGATCTCGACATCGTTGTCAATCTCGTTCAATTCTCAACGGAGAAGATACGCCTACTACAGAGGGAAACCAACAACGACGCAGTATTGTGTAACCTGCGCGAAGTCATCGTAGAAGGATGGCCAGACAAGCGCGACAACATCCCGAAACCATTGCGACGATACTGGTGCTACCGTGATGAACTGTCCGTGGAAGATGGACTTATCATGAAGGGCGAGCGAGTTGTCATACCCCAAAGCGTGCAGTCAGAAGTGTTAGAACGGTTGCATGCTGGTCACCAAGGCATCAAAAAGTGCAAACTGCGAGCAAAGTCTTGCATCTATTGGGACGGCATCAACAAAGACTTGGAAGAAATGGTGAAACGTTGCCCAACGTGCCAAGAACTCCGAAAATCCAACGCAAAGGAAACTCTGATGCCTCAAGAGGTACCAACGAGGGCATGGCAAATACTGGGCACAGATCTCTTTCACTTCAACGACAATGAGTACCTGATCATAGCGGACTATTATTCGAAGTACCCGTTTGGCGCAAAATGCCAAAGCCGTGCACCAGTCATGCCGTTGTTGCAGCAACCAAAGGGCTACTTTCGGAACAAGGTGTCCCAGAGAAGATCATCAGTGATAATGGTCGACATTTCGACTGCGTGAATTACCGCAGCTTCGCAGAAACATGGGGATTTGACCATATAACAAGCTCTCCACATTATCCGCAATCAAATGGATTTATAGAGAGATGCATACAGACGGTGAAGAACACTCTGACTAAGGCCAGAGAAAGTCAGATGGATCCCGACATGGCTATGCTATGTTTGCGAACGATACCCATCGACCACTCGTTAGAGTCACCGAGTGAGTTGTATGCACGATGCAAATTTACCCGTAAAGATCCGCAATCCATTGAATAGTCGTGACGAAATACAGAGTAGGCTACAGGAACGGGACGTTCAGAAGTCATACCACGACAGACATGCCCACGACTTACCACCACACATGATTGGACAACCGATCAGGATACAAGATCATACTTCAGGACGATGGAATCAAGCGATTGTGAATGCAAGATGTTATGAACCGCGTTCATACTTGGTTGAAGCACAAAATGGACATATTCTGAGGCGCAATCGCAGACAGATCCAAGAGACGTCACCTGCAAGACGAAGAGTTCGATTCGCTAATGATCCCGCAGGCGAAATGCAAACCTTGCGAACACAGACAGCAGAAGAAGCATCGTCACCACAACGGCGTGGAGAACGTCAACGAACTACACCAGTTGATGTTGACACGAGTATTGGACAAGCTGTAGCAGACGACACTAATGACATAACTCACCATGCCTACCATACGCGGTCTGACAGAGAAGTGTCCAAGCCCAAGAGACTTGATTTATAATGTCCAAGCAAAGAGACTTGACATGTAACTGTTCAATTGTTCAAACTTCTAAATAAGTGTGTAATTCATAGATTTTGTTAATTGCTCTGTTGCATTGAATGTTGTTTGTCGAATAGTTTGTTTACCTCCACATGGAATGGAAAGACGATACTTAAGAAAAAGGGGGATGTAATGTTCTGGACTACATTATATTAATTTGGACAATAATACATACTACGGACTGGGGAGTAAACAGGCCGTGAGTGTTGCGAGAAACTCGAGAGTACGAAGCAGCGTGCTTCAATAAACATAATCATGTTCGTTGCAAGTTAACCACGACTTCGGTGTGTCTTCATAATATTACAGCTATATCAGGGATTATTTCTCCTGTTGAAGTAGTAGTGTGCGATGAATGACCACACGAAATGATATTGGGTGATGCTTCCTTGCGAAAGGGCAGAGGTGTGATCGATTTAACACGAAATGTGTTTACCTGGTTCTCCAAGAAATGGCCTTTAAGATGTCAGTCACAAGATGATTATACAAGCTTTGGTCCTATTGCGCCAGAAACAGGCAGTAGTGAAATCAACCAATATATCCAACGAAATTCCGATTGTTTCTCGCTAAGGGAGAGCGAAATGGTCATGGTCCTCCGATTTGTCAGAAAGCGAATCGAATGCCTTTAAGTAAGAGAAAGGTAGTTGAAGAAATGGTTAAGGAAATGATAGATGATGACTTTACATGCCCAAGTAATTCGACGTATTCTAGCCCTATTTTGCTTGTACCAAAGAAAGATGCCGAGTCTCGCCTGTGTGTTGATTATCGCAAACTAAATGAGGTAACTCAAAAAGATGCTTACCCGTTGCCACACATTCAATAAATATTTGATTAGTAGGCGGGAGCACGATCTACTCAACGTTAGATTTAAAGGCAGATTATTATCAAATGCCTGTGGCCGAGGAAGATAAACATAAAACCGCTTTCCGATGCCATTTAGGTCATTATGCCTTTAACAAGGTCCCGTTTGGTCTTAAATCAGCTCCAGATTTCTTTCAAAGAGAATTTAATAAGATCTTGGCTGATTTGATTGGCGAGTGTGTCTTTGTATACATCGACGATATTCTGATGTACAGCAGAACTGAACAAGATTCACTTGCAGCTCGTCTTTGATAAACTTAGGGATGCCGGTCAAAATGTCCATTTGGTTTACCAGAAGTAAAACTGTTAGGCTATGTTCTTAATACTGACGGAATTAAAACTGTTAGGCTATGTTCTTAATGCTGACGGAATTAAAACTGTTAGGCTATGTTCTTAATGCTGACGGAATTAAAACTGTTAGGCTATGTTCTTAATGCTGACGGAATTAAAACTGTTAGGCTATGTTCTTAATGCTGACGGAATTAAAACTGTTAGGCTATGTTCTTAATGCTGACGGAATTAAAACTGTTAGGCTATGTTCTTAATGCTGACGGAATTAAAACTGACCCGGATAAAGTTGATGTCATCGCTAAACTGAAACCACCGACTACAGTCAAAGAAGTTAGATCGATGCTTGACATGTGTAATTACAGGAACAGCCTACCAAATTATGCGACAGTAGCAGAGCCATTAATTGCTTTGACACGTCAAAACGTTAGATTTTCGTGGGACGACGACAAACAAGCAGCGTTTGACGAATTGAAACGGTTACTGACGTCTTCACATGTGATGGCGGCTCCTGACATGAATCGACCGTACCGACTTTATACCGATGCATGTCACTACGCGATTGGAGGGATACTGGTCGAGGAGTCTGATGACGGGCTAGAGAAAGTAATCAAGTACGTTAGTCATACTTTGTCTAACACACGACGTAAATGGGCGACGATCGAGAAGGAAACATATGCCGTTGTATTTTGTATTGAGAAATTACGAGCATACTTGCTTGGGTCTCAGTTTCATGTGTACATCGACCATAAACCTTTGCTGAGTCTTTACACGAAAGCGTTGAATAACACGAAAATACAAAGATGGGGCATTCTTCTAGCTGAATTTGGAGCAACAATTTCTTATCGATCCGGTCGACACAACGTTCGCGCTGATATGTTATCTCGTATAAAACATACCGCAAATAGCAATGTTGCTGTGATAGACCCAGAAGATATTTTTGACCCGGAACTGATGACCAATGACGATGACATAACGGACATACTGCCACTACTCCGTGATGGGCTAGATTCGAAAGCAGTAGCACAGGATCAACGCCGCGAATTTCCTGACTTATGTCAAATAACCAAAACCAATGATGACTATGATATTTTAAACGGTGTTTTATACAGTCTGAAATCCCCCAACCTACACGCACCTTTATATCATCGTTTAGTCCTCCTACAGGCTATCGAGAAGCTATCATTTCACGCGCAAATCAAGAATGTGGCCATTTGTCTGTTTGGAAGACTGTACGTCGAATAACAGAAGCATATGTGTGGAAAGGTTTACGTAAAGATGTCCGGGCACAATTACGTAATTGCGCAGTTTGTCTAACAAATAACCGACATTTTCAAAGCCACGCTATGGGAGAGAGGCCAATTGCATCATACCCAATCCAAATTATAGGTGCCGATTTAATCGGACCGCTAGTGTAGTCACCCACAGGGAACCGCTACATTCTTACAATCATTGATTTTTGTACCGGTTGGACCGAAGCTTTCCTCTTACCTAACAAAACCAACGAAAGTGTATGGAACGTTTTCGCAAACGGATTCATATGCCGTCATCGCGTACCGGAAGTGATTATTACAGACAACGCGAAAGAATCCACAGCTTTTGAATTCGAACGATATCTTGTTGTCCTCCTCGTTGTGAAGTCTTCCCATTTTAGAATATAAGCGATGACGAATGTGAATTATTTGAAAATTCTTCTGTCGAACAAAACGTCGATATTCATACATTATTTGATAAAATTAATGTTCCTACTTTTATGTGAACTTATTCATGTATTCTGATGACAAAACGTTTGGTTTGGAAAATTACATTGACCTAGACAACAATTCCTACCCAAAAAATTAGCATCAACATGTGAATATTACACTGACACGCAATTCAAAAACAACATTAGTAAAACGAAGGTATTGTCATTCATACACTTTAATGCTAGAAGTCTTAAAGCTAACTTCAAAAAATTAGAGACTACCTCGCAGAGCTTGATCTGAAATTTGGTTTAATCGCCATATCTGAGACATGGGCTGAACTACACCTAATGAATGACTATAGTATACGCAATTACAATGGTTATCACATTACTAGGGTGATCGAAGAGGTGGTGGTGTTGCAATATACACAAGTAAAGACCTGTCTTGCAAATTACTTGAAACCAAATCGATGGCAGTAGAACATATCTTTGTATGCGTTTAAGTGGAATTATTTATAAAGAATTACTCGAATGTTATTATCAACTGTGTATACGTTACAGTCAATCTGCCTAACCAGTCATTTCGCGTAATGACTGACATGTTTAGGCATTACGCGACATGACTGTTCCATTCAGGCATTTCGCAAAATGACTAAACATTTCAGTCATTACTTGAAATGACTGGAATTAAGGCACTGTTGTTACACAGTTTGACTGGTGACCATTTCAGTCATACTGTGTAATAACAATTTGTGTACTTTTGTCATTGTATATTGCTCCAATGTTAATTGTGCATTAATGTCAGCTTTCATAATTCTTCAGACATTCACATTACTCAGGTAAATAAACAAAATGAATAAATATTTGCTATATATTTGCAAATGGCAACATTTTGCTAATAATTTATCCCTCTCTGGGTAAAAGACCCTCCCCCTGACAGTTTGATTGACAGCTATCTCACTGGGTTCTCTGATTTTATGAACAGATAATGGATGACCCAACCATTCTCCAACTGGGAATGCTAATTGCCTAACAATGGTGACTGTCTCAATTGGCTATTGTGCCTATAAAAAGAACACAATCAGTAGGTCTTAATCACTTGCCTCTTGGCATAGCTATCCCAATGGCACAGGGTAATTATGAAGTACAATTTAAGGAAGAACTCTACAAAAGGTCTCAAATATGTCAAAAACATCTAATTCCCAATGTGGAATATTTCAATATTATAGAACAACTCAAACTTACAGCAACTGATGATTTTCGAAGAGACGCCATGGATACTACAATACTCAGCAAGTACCAATTTGTATTTGTAGTTTATTATGCTGAACATTGTTTCTTGATTTTAAATGTGAGAAATTTACCAGACATTTCACAATTTGAGGGGTAAATAGTAGTCAAGTTAATCAATGCAAATATTCCAACCTATAATAAATGAGGTATAGGTGGAAATATAGTTGAATACTCTTCCAATTGCACCATAGCTAACATGTAATTATACAGTAATGACATCATACCAGAATTATGTCAGAAATTATTCCACAGCCCCAAGCCCATTAGGTGAAAATCCCCCACCTAGGGATTTTCTGCCACACAATTTTTCAAGAAGCTTAATATCTGACACATGCAATTTTAGTGGCTTGCATAATATGATGTGGTTTCATTTTGATTTGGTAATGGTGAAATTTCACACCTTCATTCACTGATCTGCACATTGAAGCCATAGCTAGGTAATTCCCTTCAAAGATTTTCTCAGTCAGAAATTAATATCCACCACAGTTGTATTGGATACCAATTCAAGACTTAATCCTTTCTCTGTTAAATTCTTCCTTTCTTTGTGTAAGACAGGAAGGCCACAATGAAAAGGTCTTTCTTCAGTTAGCCATGAATTGAACAAGTAAACACAAATGAAAGCTGTCAATACTGTCTCACAAAAGTCAAAGTCTTTTCATGATTTGTCACATTAAGCTATACAAATTAATTCATTTAAAAGGGAAATTAAACTAATTGTTAAGTAATAAAAGACACAGTGATAAACATCATGATTATGAGTATATTACAATTACAATATATTACAATATATATTTTCTTCTCACCAAATTGGTTTAGGTAGTTTATAATTAAAATTGAATAATAGTTCAAATTTGCGATTATGTTTCGCAGGTATCATCGAGAGGTTAATAAAGAAACGAAGAACAGAACAAGAAGAGCCAATATATCATGTGTGCATTGAGGACACCTATGACGTCATCCTGATCAACATGCAATCATCCCCCAGTCACATTTCAACTGGTTCATAGTTTATCAGTGCCATCTCACAAAGTTTTGTATCACACGGCCTCTAACCTCGAAGTGAGCAGCCGTTGGATATATTTATCCTGTTCAGAGCCCTGCAATACCCAGTTTCCATCCTGGGTGTCACCAATGACCGTGGTGACAACAACTTATACACCACTGCTGTGAAGACTGGGATCCTGATAAATATTCACTTACCAAATTCGACTTATGCCCACAATGCCTTCTATCCCAGTCAGACACCAACCTAGACCAACAGATATCTCTCCGCCATGCATTAAACACTTCTGCAACTCATGGACAAGGTTTTGTCAGGTGTCACTGTTGCAGTCTTCTTTAAAAATGTACCAGCAACAGGTGCAAGTGCTACAAAGCAAAACGAATGTGTAACAGCCGGTGTCACAACAGTCTGAGCTGCCCGAACAAGTGAGAACGAATCATATGACATGTTAAATAACTAATCATCAAGTTGTTAGTAAAGTAAATTCTCCTTTTAAGACCAGACATGATTTGATTTGTCGTCTTTTATAAATATCCTCTGGGTAATGTGTACGATTTTTATCAGTGGCAAGTATACCTACTAGTATGCTTCACATGTCTTTCAGTATAATAATTATTGTAACGCATAGGTATAATTTCCAATGAAACAGTAGACTATTGCAAATTGTAGAATAAAGTTATATGTTGTTCAATAAGACAGTGTTAGTGTGTCTTAAGTATGTATGTAACATTTTCAACAGTTAATTTAAGATACACAATAGATGACAAATTGTAATTGATACTTCACAGTGTTTGCTCTGGGCATAACGACACAAAGAGCATCTAGGGAGACTGGGGCATTGCACCTCTTAAAAAAACGTTAATTTGATGATAAGTGGTTTCGATCATGTGGAGTAACTTCAATTCCTGGTGTTCTACACGATCCAAAGTGAACCCGAACAATAATTTTAAATCATAATTTTATTAAAATATAAAAATATTTTTGAGTGTGAGAAATAGATAGCTGCTAGGTGGCAATTTCTGAAAATATCTGGCTAGGTAGATGAAAAACAGCAAATTTGCCCACATCACTTGTCATTGACCAAGAAAAGCACTGTTTCAGTCATTACGTGAAATGACTGCACCACTTTTCCAGTCATTTCGCGTAATGACTTAAATTTTCAGTCATTTCGCAAAATGCCTGAGTGAAACAGTCATTTCTAGTAATGCCTAAACATATCAGTCATTACCTGAAATGACTAATTACGTAGATTGACTGTAACATATATAGAACACCAGGTTCAAACCTAGAAACAGTTTGTGAGAAAATAGAAAGTATTTTATGGGGCGCCAAATTGGCCAAAACAATATTTGTATGTGGTGATTTCTATATAGATTTGTTAAAGCATTAAAATCACAGCAATACAAAGAATTTCCTTGATACGATGCACAGTTTGGGTCTTTACCCTTTAATTGATAAGCCCACCATGATCACAGATATCTCAGCTACGCTAATCAATAATATCTTTACTAACTAACTCTGACATCACATTACGTCTGGTATTCTAATTAATGACATTAGTGATCACTTACCAATTTTTGCAATATGTGAATATAAATAAATAGAAATGTTACAAAAGAAGTTAAGCATGTTAGAATAATAAAAGAAGACACATTAGCTTCGTTTAGAAAAGAACAAAATAGTCAATCCTGGGATGATGTCTAAACACTAATGATGTAAATCATGCTTTTGATACGTTCCTGCACATATTTATAGATTTGTTTAATAAACATTGCCCAGTGATAACAGTACTGAAGAAAAGTTGCATTAACAAAAACCCATGGTTCACCAATGGACTAAAACGTTATTGTGCAAAGAAAAGGAGGCTCTACAAAGCATTGATTATATTTCTATCTCTCTCCTGAAGCGGAACTAAAGCACAAAACATAAAAAAAAACTGACATATGTATTGAGGTGCTCTAAACAAACTTACTACAGGGAGATGCTAGAGAAGACAAACTTACTACAGGGAGATGCTAGAGAAGACAAACTTACTACAGGGAGATGCTAGAGAAGACAAACTTACTACAGGGAGATGCTAGAGAAGACAAACTTACTACAGGGAGATGCTAGAGAAGCAGACAAATAAACTAAAATACTAGACAGTACCATCAACAAACAATTCAACGCACAAGACTACCCTAATTATGTTTTCAGTAACAACAAACAAATATCAGAAAATAAGGCTATTGTAAATGGATTCAACAATTATTTTATAAATGTTGGCTTTAACTTAATTGGAGAATGTTCCTAAGTCTGGTTGTTGAGCAAGAAATTATTAGAACTGTAAAACAATTTAAAAACAAATGTAAACGGATTTGACTGATATTAATATGAGCATGGTCAATACAATTATTACTGAAATTCTAAAAACCTTAAATCACATATGCAATGTATTTTTCCAAACATGTGTGTTCCCCAATCAAATGAAATTTGCCAAAGGTTATTCCAATATTTAAGGCTAGGTATAAGTGTGTATTCGCAAATTATAGACCTATCTCTTTACTACTGCAATTTCCATGGTGTTAGTGGTATAGCACATATGTGGATTGTGACTTATTTAGAAAATAGATCACAGTTTGTTGAGTATAAAAATTGTGATTCTAAGGTACTTAGGGTGAGTTGTGGTGTACCACAAGGTTCCATCTTATGACCGAAATTATTTATAATATTTACCAATGACATTTTCAATGCTTCAACACTGTTTAAGTTTATTTTATTTGCAGACAACACGAACATGTTCTATTGTAATAATGACTTTAATGAATTTATCCGGCACACAAATGGCAAGCTGGATAAGCTCAATGTATGGTTTTCAGTAGATATATTAATCATTAAACATAACAAAACCAGATTACATGATTTTTGGAAATCGCGCATTGAAAACGTCTCTCTCTATAAAAAAAAAAATGTCATAATTAATAGAGTTGAAGCAACTAAGTTTTTAAGTGTATTTATTGATAACAAATTAACGTCGATACGTCACATTTCTCTCTTGAAATCTAAACTTTCAAAGTGTTGCGCGGTTATGTACAAAACTAGTTTCTCAATTGACAGATGTGGAATACGTATCTTATATTATCTCTTTTTCGCCTTACATTGTGTATTGTGCTGAAATATGGGGAAATACGTATGAGTAGTAGATAGGGGTTTATGATAAGCAAGGATGGCCCCATGTTTCGATGGTAACTAAAAATAGATTTTTCGGAAAACCCGGATGATATGTTCAGTGTGAGAGTATAGGATATCAGCGCCCCCTGGCTGTTGTAGGACTATATGAGCGACATCAGCGCTCCCTAGCGGCGAAAGGACGGGACAAGGATTGGTCCACGTATCCTTGCAGAAGTCAGATGATGTAAGAGGATAGACATCATGAAGAGGGGTGGTGGGAGGGTGTTATGGTCTAACGAGGAAATGAGAAACGAACAAAACACGGTATTGAACGAGTGCACACGTAATTGATTAATTAACAGCATCAAGCATTATATAATATGACTACAACATTAAATACGTTTTTTTAAATATCATCTATCTTTTGTTTTTTAAGTCAATTTCGTGTCATCTACGTGGGCATATTGCAGTGGTATTGAATGAGTGTACTTATTAATTTATTAACCAAAGACATGAATTATCATATAATACAATACGACATTAAATTTAAAACGTTCATGTTTTTCAAGTAAATTTCGTGCCATCTAGATGGGCATGCCGCAATCGCACTGCTGGTCGTGTCAATGTCGCGGTGACATGTAGAGGGGCGGTAGCGATCTCCCTCAGGAACAAAGACACATTCGTCATTATGTTTAGAAAACAAACCAGACTGCCAACATAAACCATACAGAACAATTACACATCAGTGTCGGTCTGCGTATGATAAGGAACTCATGCGCCGACGACGTGAGCACGGCAGCAGTGGCGGCGGCAGCGACAGCGGTGACATTAAAGAGGAAGACGGCGCGAAGAGTTATGAAACCACCACTGGCATCGAAAGACGTGCGGTTATATCTGCAAAAAGGGAGACGCCTATCGGCACCACTATTTCCACTTCTGTCTTCATCGCCGCCGCCACCACATCCGTCGTCGCTACCGTCGCCACCGTCACTACCGTCAACGCCGCCGCCGTCACAGCCTCAGTCATCGCCGTCGTTGTCGCCACCGTCGCCCCCGTCGTCACCCCGGCCGTCGGTTGTCACCACCGCCACCGTCGTCGCCAACACCACCAAGTGATGACGACGTATTCAGCCCACCATCACCACCACATGATCCGTTGTCTCCGATGCGTGACGAGGACAGCATCATCATCATCACCAATATACCGGACAGTTCAGCGTCGCCGACACCGTCACCCCCATCGACGACGACGATGACGGTGACGTATGCACCCCCACCACAACCGATGACCATGCCGCTGCTAACATCGCTGCAGTGTAAAATCATAACCGAAGAAGCAGTGACCAATAAGATCAGGAGGACATCAAGAGACACCTCTTTGACATAGGCTGAGGCCACTCAATGCACATGCAGTGAGTTGGCCAACAGTCTCACTCCAGATGAAGTAGAGACATATTTCATGCAACATATAACGTGCACCAATCCATGGCAGACATAACAACACACACACACACTCACGCATGAACGCACGCACGCACGCACGCACGCACGCACGCACGCACGCACGCTCACACACACACACACACAAACACACACACAAACACACACACACACACACACACACACACACACACACACACACACACACACACACACAAACACATTCACACACAACACTGTTTAAGTATATTTTAGTTGCAGACTACATCAACATGTTCTATTGTAATAATGACATCAATGTACTGATCAGGCAGAAAAATGGCAAGCTGGATAAACTCAATGTCTGGTTTTCAGTGAATATATTAATCATTAAACATAACAACACCAGATTACATAATTTTTTGAAATCGCACATTGCAAACGTTTCTCTCTATAAAAATAAACAATGTCATCATTAATAGAGTTGAAGCAACTAAGTTTTTAAGCGTAATTATTGATGACAAATTAACGTGGACACGTCACATTTCTCTTTTGAAATCTAAACTTTCAAAGTGTTGTGTACAAAACTAGTTTCTCAATTGACAGACGTGGAATGCGTATCTTATATTATTAGTAATTTATTAACTAACAACATGCTGTATCATATAATACCACTACGACATTAAATTTAAAATGTTCATGTTTTTCAAGTAAATAAACAATGTCATAATTAATAGAGTTGAAGCAACTACGTTTTTAAGTGTAATTATTGAATGCGACAAAAAGTATCACAGAACTGTTGGTGGAAATAACAAGACATCCGTCATTTGGAAAAAAACGAGATCGGCGCTTACTCAGCGAGCTTTGCATAAAGCCTTATATAATATAGTTCGTGGACATTTTAACATCATGAAGTCAGAATGAATCGTCCTATACACTTCAGAGGAGGAGGGCATTTCCTCTCCAATTTCTATGTGTGCAG
This sequence comes from Lamellibrachia columna, assembly GCA_963662155.1. Taxonomy (NCBI): domain Eukaryota; kingdom Metazoa; phylum Annelida; class Polychaeta; order Sabellida; family Siboglinidae; genus Lamellibrachia; species Lamellibrachia columna. Next base: position 47,408,450 of record OY759274.1, read on the forward strand.
GATCGAGGCGTGAGGGCGTGTATTTAAAACGGTCGAATCCGGGTACCGGTGGCGAAAATGTTTGTACCATGGCGATCTTGAGACAGCAGAGAAAACGCTATCCACAAGGAGTGGACTACAGGTCAAATATCTAAGCAAGACGACCAAAGAGGAGGTACATTGACGTGAGGAACAACAAACACGATCTATTATGTATGCACTGGCGAGTATTAAATTCCGTGACGTGGCACTACGTCAGCGTCTATTAGATACAGGACAATCTCCATTGATGGAATGTGTAAAAAGTCGTGAGGGGTATTGGAGTGGACTAACTGATATCGCACAGCCAGGGAGGAATATTCTTGATAAAACTATAATGCAACAACGACAGTTCATTCGAAACCAGAGCTCTCGAAACATGCCCGGGCAAATGCCGCGAGTTAATTAGATTATTGACCGAAGGGCACATAACACGCGTAGCCAGACAGGGCTGTGCGTTACAACGGTCGGCTATTGGAGATAAGGATTTGGCGGGATCAGCACTACCAGACTTTTATAAACCCGTAAGCCAACCCGTCACGTCATAGCCGTTCTTATTCGAGATTGAAAACACTTCTCTGTACAAGCGCCACTCAAACAGTGGTGAGTAACGGGACTTATATTTACAAAAGACCGTTAACCATTGTCACTTGTGTCACGCAGAATAAATACATCGACTACGCATTTTGTTAACATTGCTGGGAGGTGTTCGTGCAGATGGTAATGGGTATTTTTGTCCCGTTCATCAGTAACAACGATGAGTTGGCGACAACAGTACTGGGATTCAATGCCAACATTTACACCGGTCTAACGTCAGACGCAGACCGCTATGCCTCACTGTCACTGCTTCGGGGGAGGGGGGGCACGTCATGGTCACCATTAAGAAACATACAAAGGACACATTTGTGAATTACACCTTGTCAGTACTGGAAGTGGAAGGTACATAATTCTCTTTGCAAGAAGAAACCAGCAAAGAGGAAGACGTCACTGTATCCAACGACAAGGCTATGAACTCCAGCATTAATAAAGTGCATTGATGACTAGATAGCAACAGTGATCATATTTACGTCAGCAGCGTCCAGTATCTCTCCTGCATCATGAATCATTCTGTCAGAGAGAAAATGCTATGCTATAAAAAGATGGCAACAGCAGTGGCGACATAGATGCAACGAGAAGAATTCAAGATCGTACGGAGGCCATGTTGAACCAGGATTCTTTCGACGCAGCGTTAGATGTGGCTTGTGTATATTATGTATGTGATAAGGTGTATCGCATATTGAATCTGTTGAAAGATGAGGTTTACAAACATTCTTCTAGTTTGATTCAACACCTGTTGTGCTGGACTGCTACGTCGTTGACAGATACATGGGCGACATTGCAATGGCGGATCGATATGATGGAGAAGGTGAGAGAGGCCATGTGCAGTCGATGTCGATACGTAGACAGCGGTGATGTTGCTGAGTGACAAAAGATAAGGTGATGAAACTAACTAACAAAAGTGTTCTTTCTTTCCATATAGATCAGTGTCGGTCTGCGTATGACAAGGAAGTCATGCGACGACGACGAGAGGACGGCAGCAGTGGCGGCGGCAGCGACAGCGGTGACGTTAAAGAGGAAGACGGCGCGAAGAGTGATGAAACCATCACTGGCATCGAAAGACGTGCGGTTATATCTGCAAAAAGTGAGACGCCTATCGGCACCACTATTTCCACTTCTGTCTTCATCGCCGCCGCCACCACATCCGTCGTCGCTAACGTCGCCACCGTCACTGCCGTCAACGCCGCCGCCGTCAACGCCGCCACCGTCGCCCCGTCGTCAACCCGGCCATCGGTGTCGCCACCGTCACCGGCCCCGTGGCCCCCTTCATCACCCCGGCCGTCGGTTGTCACCACCGCCTCCGTCGTCGCCAACACCACCACGCGATGACGACGTATTCAGCCCACCATCACCACCACATGATCCGTTGTCTCCGATGCTTGACGAGGACAGCATCATCATCATCACCAATATACCGGACAGTTCAGCGTCGCCGACACCGTCACCCCATCGACGACGACGATGACGGTGACGTATGCACACCCACCACAACCGATGACCATGCCGCTGCTAACATCGCTGCAGTGTAAAATCATAACCGAAGAAGCAGTGACCAATAAGATCAGGAGGACATCAAGAGACACCTCTTTGACATAGGCTGAGGCCACTCAATGCACATGCAGTGAGTTGGCCAACAGTCTCACTCCAGATGAAGTACAGACATATTTCATGCAACATATAACGTGCATCATCCATGGCAGACATAAAAACACAAACACACACACACACACACACACACACACACACACACACACACACACACACACACACACACACACACACACACACACACACACACACACACACACACACTCACTCACGCACGCACGCACGCTCACACACACACACACACACACACACACACACACACAAACACACACACACACACACACACACACACACACACACACACACACACACACACACACACACACACACAACACTGTTTAAGTATATTTTATTTGCAGACTACACGAACATGTTCTATTGTAATAATGACGTCAATGAACTTATCAGGCAGATAATTGGCAAACTGGATAATCTCAATGTATAGTTTTCAGTGAATATATTAATCATTAAACATAACAAAACCAGATTACATGATTTTTTGAAATCGCGCATTGCAAACGTTTCTCTCTATAAAAATAAACAATGTCATAATTAATAGAGTTGAAGCAGCTAAGTTTGTAAATGTATTTATTGATGACAAATTAACGTGGACACGTCACATTTCTCTTTAGAATTCTAAACTTTCAAAGTGTTGTGCTGTTATGTACAAAACTAGTTTCTCAATTGACAAACGTGGAATGCGTATCTTATATTATTAGTAATTTATTAACCAACAACATGCAGTATCATATAATACCACTACGACATTAAATTTAAAATGTTCATGTTTTTCAAGTAAATAAACAATGTCATAATTAATAGAGTTGAAGCAACTACATTTTTAAGTGTAATTATTGAATGCGATAAAAAGTATCACAGAACTGTTGGTGGAAATAACAAGACATCCGTCATTTGGGAAAAAACGAGATCGGCGCTTACTCAGCGAGCTTTGCATAAAGCCTTAAATAATATAATTCTTGGACATTTTAATATCTTAAAGTCAGAACGAATCGTCCTATACACTTCAGAGGAGGAGGGCATTTCCTCTCCAATTTCTATGTGTGCAGGATCGAGGCGTGAGGGCGTGTATTTAAAACGGTCGAATCCGGGTACCGGTGGCGAAAATGTTTGTACCATGGCGATCTTGAGACAGCAGAGAAAACGCTATCCACACGGAGTGGACTACAGGTCAAATATCTAAGCATAACGACCAAAGAGAAGGTACATTGACGTGAGGAACAACAAACACGATCTATTATGTATGCACTGGCGAGTATTAAATTCTGTGACGTGGCACTACGTCAGCGTCTATTAGGTACAGGACAATCTCCATTGATGGAATGTGTAAAAAGTCGTGAGGGGTATTGGAGTGGACTAACTGATATCGCACAGCCAGGGAGGAATATTCTTGGTCAAACTATAATGCAACAACGACAGTTCATTCGAAACCAGAGCTCTCGAAACATGCCCGGGCAATAGCCGCGAGTTAATTTGATTATCGACCGAAGGGCACATAACACGCGTAGCCAGACAGGGCTGTGCGTTACAACGGTCGGCTATTGGAGATAAGGATTTGTCGGGATCAGCACTACCAGACCTTTATAAACCCGTAAGCCAACCCTTCACGTCATAGCCGAACTTATTCGAGATCGAAAACACTTCTCTGTATAAGCCCCACTCAAACAGTGGTGAGTAACGGGAAGTATATATTCCAAAGACCGTTAACCATTGTCACTTGTGTCACGCAGAATAAATACATCGACTACGCATTTTGTTAACATTGCTGGGAGGTGTTCGTGCAGATGGTAATGGGTATTTTTGTCCCGTTCATCATTAACAACGTGTTCCCGTGTACATGTTCGCCCTGCATATTCTATTGTTTGACTGGGATTGCGCAAAGGTGTGGGCATGAGTTTTCGATGAGTTGCCGACAACAGTACTGGGATTCAATGCCAACTTTTACACCGGTCTAACGTCAGACGCAGACCGCTATGCCTCACTGTCACTGCTTCGGGGGGGGGGGGGAACGTCATGGTCACCATTAAGAAACATACAAAGGACACATTTGTGAATTACACCTTGTCAGTACTGGAAGTGGAAGGATCATAATTATCTTTGCAGGAAGAAACCAACAAAGAGGATGACGCCACTGTATCCACCGACGAGGCTATGAACTCCAGCATTAATAAAGTGCATTGATGGCTAGATAGCAACAGTGATCATATTCACGTCAGCAGCTTCCAGTATCTGTCATGCATCATGCATCATTCTGTCAGAGAGACGATGCTATGCTATCAACAGATAGCAACAGCAGTGGCGACATAGAGGCAACGATGGGTGGTATAAATAGAATTCAAGATCATACGGAGGCCATGTTGAACCAGCAGTCTTTCGACGCACCGTTAGATGTGGCTTGTGTATATTATGTATGTGATAAGGTGTATCGCATATTGAATCTGTTGAAAGATGAGGTTTACAAACATTCTTCTGGTTTGATTCAACATCTGCTGTGCTGGACTGCTACGTCGTTGACAGATACATGGGCGACATTGCAATGGCGGATCGATATGATGGAGAAGGTGAGAGAGGCCATGTGCAGTCGATGTCGATACGTAGACAGCGGTGATGTTGCTGAGTGATAAACGATAAGGTGATGACACTAACTAACAAAAGTGTTCTTTCTTTCTATATAGATCAGTGTCGGTCTGCGTATGACAAGGAACTCATGTGACGACGACGAGAGGACGGCAGCAGTGGCGGCGGCAGCGACAGCGGTGACGTTAAAGAGGAAGACGGCTCGAAGAGTGATGAAACCATCACTGGAATCGAAAGACGTGCGGTTATATCTGCAAAAAGTGAGACGCCTATCGGCACCACTATTTCCACTTCTGTCGTCACCGCCGCCGCCACCACATCCGTCGTCGCTAACGTCGCCACCGTCACTGCCGTCAACGCCGCCGCCGTCAACGCCGCCGCCGTCAACGCCGCCACCGTGGCCCCGTCGTCACCCCGGCCGTCGGTGTCGCCACCGTCACCGGCCCCGTGGCCCCCTTCATCACCCGGCCGTCGGTTGTCACCAACTGTCACCACTGGCATCGAAAGACGTGCGGTTATATCTGCAAAAAGGGAGACGCCTATCGGCACCACTATTTCCACTTCTGTCTTCATCGCCGCCGCCACCACATCCGTCGTCGCTACCGTCGCCACCGTCACTACCGTCAACGCCGCCGCCGTCACAGCCTCAGTCATCGCCGTCGTTGTCGCCACCGTCGCCCCCGTCGTCACCCCGGCCGTCGGTTGTCACCACCGCCACCGTCGTCGCCAACACCACCACGCGATGACGACGTATTCAGCCCACCATCACCACCACATGATCCGTTGTCTCCGATGCGTGACGAGGACAGCATCATCATCATCACCAATATACCGGACAGTTCAGAGTCGCCGACACCGTCACCCCCATCGACGACGACGATGACGGTGACGTATGCACACACACCACAACCGATGACCATGCCGCTGCTAACATCGCTGCAGTGTAAAATCATAACCGAAGAAGCAGTGACCAATAAGATCAGGAGGACATCAAGAGACACCTCTTTGACATAGGATGAGGCCACTGAATGTACATGCATTGAGTTGTCCAACAGTCTCACTCCAGATGAAGTACAGACATATTTCATGCAACATATAACGTGCATCATCCAAGGCAGACATAACAACACACACACACGCACACGCACACGCACACGCACACGCACACGCACACGCACACGCACACGCACACGCACACGCACACGCACACGCTCACGCGCACGCGCACGCACACGCTCACGCGCACGCGCACGCACACGCACACGCACTCACACAAACACACACACACACACACACACACACACACACACACACAAACACACACACACACACACACACACACACACACACACACACAAACACATTCACACACAACACTGTTTAAGTATATTTTATTTGCAGACTACATCAACATGTTCTATTGTAATAATGACATCAATGTACTGATCAGGCAGAAAAATGGCAAGCTGGATAAACTCAATGTATGGTTTTCAGTGAATATATTAATCATTAAACATAACAAAACCAGATTACATAATTTTTTTAAATCGCGCATTGCAAACGTTTCTCTCTATAAAAATAAACAATGTCATAATTAATAGAGTTGAAGCAGCTAAGTTTTTAAGTGTATTTATTGATGACAAATTAACGTGGACACGTCACATTTCTATTTTCAATTCTAAACTTTCAAAGTGTTGTGCTGTTATGTACAAAACTAGGTTCTCAATTGACAGACGTGGAATGCGTATCTTATATTATTAGTAATTTATTAACCAACAACATGCTGTATCATATAATACCACTACGACATTAAATTTAAAATGTTCATGTTTTTCAAGTAAATAAACAATGTCATAATTAATAGAGTTGAAGCAACTACATTTTTAAGTGTAATTATTGAATGCGATAAAAAGTATCACAGAACTGTTGGTGGAAATAACAAGACATCCGTCATTTGGGAAAAAACGAGATCGGCGCTTACTCAGCGAGCTTTGCATAAAGCCTTAAATAATATAATTCTTGGACATTTTAATATCTTAAAGTCAGAACGAATCGTCCTATACACTTCAGAGGAGGAGGGCATTTCCTCTCCAATTTCTATGTGTGCAGGATCGAGGCGTGAGGGCGTGTATTTAAAACGGTCGAATCCGGGTACCGGTGGCGAAAATGTTTGTACCATGGCGATCTTGAGACAGCAGAGAAAACGCTATCCACACGGAGTGGACTACAGGTCAAATATCTAAGCATAACGACCAAAGAGAAGGTACATTGACGTGAGGAACAACAAACACGATCTATTATGTATGCACTGGCGAGTATTAAATTCTGTGACGTGGCACTACGTCAGCGTCTATTAGGTACAGGACAATCTCCATTGATGGAATGTGTAAAAAGTCGTGAGGGGTATTGGAGTGGACTAACTGATATCGCACAGCCAGGGAGGAATATTCTTGGTCAAACTATAATGCAACAACGACAGTTCATTCGAAACCAGAGCTCACGAAACATGCCCGGGCAAGTGCCGCGAGTTAATTAGATTATCGACCGAAGGGCACATAACACGCGTAGCCAGACAGGGCTGTGCGTTACAACGATCGGCTATTGGAGATAAGGATTTGGCGGGATCAGCACTACCAGACTTTATAAACCCGTAAGCCAACCCGTCACGTCATAGCCGTTCTTATTCGAGATCGAAAACACTTCTCTGTATAAGCCCCACTCAAACAGTGGTGAGTAACGGGAAGTATATATTCCAAAGACCGTTAACCATTGTCACTTGTGTCACGCAGAATAAATACATCGACTACGC
>OY759274.1:47421076-47426076 GCA_963662155.1 Lamellibrachia columna
ACCGACGGGGCTATGAACTCCAGCATTAATAAAGTGCATTGATGGCTAGATAGCAACAGTGATCATATTCACGTCAGCAGCGTCCAGTATCTCTCCTGCATCATGCATCATTCTGTCAGAGAGACGATGCTATGCTATCAACAGATAGCAACAGCTGTGGCGACATAGAGGCAACAATGGGTGGTATAAATAGAATTCAAGATCGTACGGAGGCCATTTTGAACCAGCAGTCTTTCGACGCACCGTTAGATGTGGCTTGTGTATATTATGTATGTGATAAGGTGTATCACATATTGAATCTGTTGAAAGATGAGGTTTACAAACATTCTTCTGGTTTGATTCAACATCTGTTGTGCTGGACTGCTACGTCGTTGACAGATACATGCGCGACATTGCAATGGCGGATCGATATGATGGAGAAGGTGAGAGAGGCCATGTGCAGTCGATGTCGATACGTAGACAGCGGTGATGTTGCTGAGTGACAAACGATAAGTTGATGACACTAACTAACAAAAGTGTTCTTTCTTTCTATATAGATCAGTGTCGGTCTGCGTATGACAAGGAACTCATGCGACGACGACGAGAGGACGGCAGCAGTGGCGGCGGCAGCGACAGCGGTGACGTTAAAGAGGAAGATGGCGCGAAGAGTGATGAAACCACCACTGGAATCGAAAGACGTGCGGTTATATCTACAAAAAGTGAGACGCCTATCGGCACCACTATTTCCACTTCTGTCGTCATCGCCGCCGCCACCACATCCGTCGTAGCTACCGTCGCAAGCGTCACTGCCGTCAACGCCGCTGCCGTCAACGCCGCCACCGTCGCCCCGTCATCACCCCGGTCTTCGGTTGTCACCACCGCCACCGTCGTCGCCAACAACACCACGCCATGACGACGTATTCAGCACACCATCACCACCACATGATCCTTTGTCTTCGATGTGTGACGAGGAGAACATCATCATCATCACTAATATACCGGACAGTTCAGCGTCGCCGACACCGTCTCCCCCATCGACGACGACGATGAGGGTGACGTATGCACCCCCACCACAACCGATGACCATGCCGCTGCTAACATCGCTGCAGTGTAAAATCATAACCGAAGAAACAGTGGCCAATAATATCAGGAGGACATCAAGAGACACCTCTTTGACATAGGATGAGGCCACTCAATGCACATGCATTGAGTTGGCCAACAGTCTCACTCCAGATGAAGTAGAGACATATTTCATGCAACATATAACGTGCATCATCCATGGCAGACATAACAACACAAACACACACACACACTCACCCACGCACGCACGCACGCACGCACGCTCACACACACAAACACACACACACACACACACACACACACACACACACACACAAACACACACACACACACACAACACTGTTTAAGTATATTTTATTTGCAGACTACACGAACATGTTCTATTGTAATAATGACGTCAATGAACTTATCAGGCAGACAACTGGCAAACTGGATAATCTCAATGTATAGTTTTCAGTGAATATATTAATCATTAAACATAACAAAACCAGATTACATGATTTTTTGGAAATCGCGCGTGGCAAACGTTTCTCTCTATAAAAATAAAAAATGTCATAATTAATAGAGTTGAAACAGGTAAGTTTTTAAGTGTATTTATTGATGACAAATTAACGTGGAGACGTCACATTTCTCTTTTGAAATCTAAACTTTCAAAATATTGTGCTGTTATGTACAAAACTAGTTTCTCAACGTGGAATGCGTATCTTATATTATGGAATGCGTATCTTATATTATTATTATGGAATGCGTATCTTATATTATGGAATGCGTATCTTATATTATTAGTAATGTATTAACCAACAACATGCAGTATTATATAATACCACTACGACATTAAATTTAAAATGTTAATGTTTTTCAAGTAAATAAACAATGTCATAATTAATGGAGTTGAAGCAACTTCGTTTTTAAGTGTAATTATTGAATGCGATTAAAGGTATCACAGAACTGTTGGTGGAAACAACAAGACATCTGTCATTTGGAAAAAAACGACATCAGCGCGTACTCAGCGAGCTTTGCATAAAGCCTTATATAATATAGTTCTTGGACATTTTAACATCATGAAGTCAGAATGAATCGTCCTATACACTTCAGAGGAGGAGGGCATTTCCTCTCCAATTTCTATGTGTGCAGGATCGACGCGTGAGGGCGTGTATTTAAAACGGTCGAATCCGGGTACCGGTGGCGAAAATGTTTGTACCATGGCGATCTTGAGACAGCAGAGAAAACGCTATCCACACGGAGTGGACTACAGGTCATATATCTAAGCAAGACGACCAAAGAGAAGGTACATTGACGTGAGGAACAACAAACACGATCTATTATGTATGCACTGGCGAGTATTAAATTCCGTGACGTGGCACTACGTCAGAGTCTATTAGATACAGGACAATCTCCATTGATGGAATGTGTAAAAAGTCGTGAGGGGTATTGGAGTGGACTAACTTATACTGCACAGCCAGGGCGGAATATTCTTGGTGAAACTTTAATGCAACAACGACAGTTCATTCGAAACCAGAGCTCACGAAACATGCCCGGGCAAGTGCCGCGAGTTAATTAGATTATCGACCGAAGGGCACATAACACGCGTAGCCAGAAAAGGCTGTGCGTTACAACGGTCGGCTATTGGAGATAAGGATTTGGCGGGATCAGCACTACCAGACATTTATAAACCCGTAAGCCAACCCGTCACGTCATAGTCGTTCTTATTCGAGATCGAAAACACTTCTCTGTATAAGCGCCACTCAAACAGTTGAGAGTAACGGGACGTATATATTCCAAAGACCGTTAACCATTGTCACTTGTGTCACGCAGAATAAATACATCGACTTCGCATTTTGTTAACATTGCTGGGAGGTGTTCGTGCAGATGGTAATGGGTATTTTTGTCCCGTTCATCAGTAACAACGTGTTCCCGTGTACATGTTCGCCCTGCATATTCTATTGTTTGACTGGGATTGCGCAAAGGTGTGGGCATGAATTTTCGATGAGTTGGCGACAACAGTACTGGGATTCAATGCCAACATTTACACCGGTCTAACGTCAGACGCAGACCGCTATGCCTCACTGTCACTGCTTCGGGGGGGGGGGGGCACGTCATGGTCACCATTAAGAAATATACAAAGGACACATTTGTGAATTACACCTTGTCAGTACTGGAAGTATAAGTTTCATCATTCTCTTTGCAGGAAGAAACCAGCAAAGAGGATGACGTCACTGTATCCACCGACGAGGCTATGAACTCCAGCATTAATAAAGTGCATTGATGGCTAGATAGCAACAGTGATCATATTCACGTCAGCAGCGTCCAGTATCTCTCCTGCATCATGCATCATTCTGTCAGAGAGACGATGCTACGCTATCAACAGATAGCAACAGCAGTGGCGACATAGAGGCAACGATGGGTGGTATAAATAGAATTCAAGATCGTAGGAGGCCATGTTGAACCAGCAGTCTTTCGACGCACCGTTAGATGTGGCTTGTGTATATTATGTATGTGATAAGGTGTATCGCATATTGAATCTGTTGAAAGATGAGGTTTACAAATATTCTTCTGGTTTGATTCAACACCTGTTGTGCTGGACTGCTACGTCGTTGACAGATACTTGCGCGACATTGCAATGGCGGATCGATATGATGGAGAAGGTGAGAGAGGCCATGTGCAGTCGATGTCGATACGTAGACCGTGGTGATGTTGCTGAGTGACAAACGATAAGGTGATGACATTAACTAACAAAATTGTTCTTTCTTTCTATATAGATCAGTGTCGGTCTGCGTATGACAAGGAACTCATGCGACGACGACGAGAGGACGGCAGCAGTGGCGGCGGCAGCGACAGCGTTGACGTTAAAGAGGAAGACGGCGCGAAGAGTGATGAAACCACCACTAGAATCGAAAGACGTGCGGTTATATCTGCAAAAATATCGGCACCACTATTTCCACTTCTGTCGTCATCGCCGCCGCAACCACATTCGTCGTCGCTACCGTCGCCACCGTCACTGCCGTCAACGCCGCCGCCGTCAACGCCGCCACCGTCGCCCCGTCGTCAACCCGGCCGTCGGTGTCGCCACCATCACCGGCCCCCGTGGCCCCCTTCATCACCCCGGCCGTCGGTTGTCACCACCCCCACCGTCGTCGCCAACACCACCACGCGGTGACGACGTATTCAGCCCACCATCACCACCACATGATCCATTGTCTCCGATGCGTGACGAGGAGAGTATCATCATCATCACCAATATACCGGACAGTTTAGCGTCGCCGACACCGTCACCCCTATCGACGACGGCGATGACGGTGACGTATGCACACCCACCATAACCGATGACCATGCCGCTGCTAACATCGCTGCAGTGTAAAATCATAACCTAAGAAGCAGTGACCAATAAGATCAGGAGAACATCAAGAGACACCTCTTTGACATAGGCTGAGGCCAATCAATGCACATGCAATAAGTTGGCCAACAGTCTCACTCCAGATGAAGTAAAGACATATTTCATGCAACATATAACGTGCATCATCCATGGCAGACATAAAAAACACACACACACACACACACACACACACACACACACACACACACACACACACACACACACACACACACACACACACACACACACACACACACACACACACACACACACACACACACACACACACACACACACACACACACACATACACACACACACATACACTCACACACACACACACACACACACACACACACACACACACACACACACACACACACTCACGCACGCACGCACGCACGCACGCAGGCACGCACGCACACACACAAACACACACTCACTCACGCACGCACGCACACACACACACACACACACACACACACACACACACACACACACACACACACACACACACACACACATACACAAATGCATCTTGAGACAGCAGAGAAAACGCTATCCACAC
>OY759274.1:47431076-47501076 GCA_963662155.1 Lamellibrachia columna
AAACACGATCTATTGTGTATGCACTTGCGAGTATTAAATTCCGTGACGTGGCACTACGTCAGCGTCTATTAGGTACAGGACAATCTCCATTGATGGAATGTGTAAAAAGTCGTGACGGGTATTGGAGTGGACTAACTTATACCGCACAGCCAGGGCGGAATATTCTTGGTGAAACTATAATGCAACAACGACAGTTCATTCGAAACCAGAGCTCACGAAACATGCCCGGGCAAGTGCCTCGAGTTAATTAGATTATCGACCGAAGGGCACATAACACGCGTAGCCAGACAGGGCTGTGCGTTACAACGGTCGGCTATTGGAAATAAGGATTTGACGGGATCAGCACTACCAGACCTTTATAATCCCGTAAGCCAACCCGTCACGTCATAGCCGTTCTTATTCGAGATCGAAAACACTTCTCTGTATAAGCGCCACTCAAACAGTGGTGAGTAACGGGACGTATATATTCCAAAGACCGTTAACCATTGTCACTTGGGTCACGCAGAATAAATACATGGACTACGCATTTTGTAAACATTGCTGGGAGGTGTTCGTGCAGATGGTAATGGGTATTTTTGTCCCGTTCATCAGTAGCAACGTGTTCCCGTGTACATGTTCGCCCTATTGTTTGACTGGGATTGTGCAAAGGTGTGGGCATGAGTTTTCGTTGTTGGCGACAACAGTACTGGGATTCAATGCCAACATTTACACCGGTCTAACTTCAGACGCAGACCGCTATGATTCACTGTCACTGCTTTGGAGGGGGGGGCACGTCATGGTCACCATTAAGAAATATACAAATGACACATTTGTGAATTACACCTTGTCAGTACTGGAAGTGGAAGGTTCATAATTTTCTTTGAAGGAAGAAACCAGCAAAGAGGATGACGTCACTGTATCCACCGACGAGGCTATGAACTCCAGCATTAATAAAGTGCATTGATGGCTAGATAGCAACAGTGATCATATTCACGTCAGCAGCGTCCAGTATCTCTCCTGCATCATGCATCATTCTGTCAGAGAGACGATGCTACGCTATCAACAGATAGCAACAGCAGTGGCGACATAGAGGCAACGATGGGTGGTATAAATAGAATTCAAGATCGTACGGAGGCCATTTTGAACCAGCGGTCTTTCGACGCAGCGTTAGATGTGGCTTGTGTATATTATGTATGTGATAAGGTGTATCACATATTGAATCTGTTGAAAGATGAGGTTTACAAACATTCTTCTGGTTTGATTCAACATCTGTTGTGCTGGACTGCTACGTCGTTGACAGCGCGACATTGCAATGGCGGATCGATATGATGGAGAAGGTGAGAGAGGCCATGTGCAGTCGATGTCGATAAGTAGACAGCGGTGATGTTGCTGAGTGACAAACGATAAGGTGATGACACTAACTAACAAAATTGTTCTTTCTTTCTATATAGATCAGTGTCGGTCTGCGTATGACAAGGAACTCATGCGACGACGACGAGAGGACGGCAGCAGTGGCGGCGGCAGCGACAGCGTTGACGTTAAAGAGAGGTGAAACCACCACTGGAATCGAAAGACGTGCGGTTATATCTGCAAAAAGTGAGACGCCTATCGGCACCACTATTTCCACTTCTGTCGTCATCGCCGCCGCCACCACATCCGTCGTAGCTACCGTCGCCAGCGTCACTGCCGTCAACGCCGCTGCCGTCACCACCGCCACCGTCGTCGCCAACAACACCACGCGATGACGACGTATTCAGCACACCATCACCACCACATGATCCTTTGTCTCCGATGTGTGACGAGGAGAACATCATCATCATCACTAATATACCGGACAGTTCAGCGTCGCCGACACCGTCTCCCCCATCGACGACGACGATGAGGGTGACGTATGCACCCCCACCACAACCGATGACCATGCCGCTGCTAACATCGCTGCAGTGTAAAATCATAACCGAAGAAACAGTGGCCAATAATATCAGGACATCAAGAGACACCTCTTTGACATAGGATGAGGCCAATCAATGCACATGCATTGAGTTGGCCAACAGTCTCACTCCAGATGAAGTAGAGACATATTTCATGCAACATATAACGTGCATCATCCATGGCAGACATAACAACACAAACACACACACACTCACCCACGCACGCACGCACGCACGCACGCACGCAAGCACGCTCACACACACAAACACACACACACACACACACACACACACACACACACACACACACACACACACACACACACACACACACACACACACAACACTGTTTAAGTATATTTTATTTGCAGACTACACGAACATGTTCTATTGTAATAATGACGTCAATGAACTTATCAGGCAGACAACTGGCAAATTGGATAATCTCAATGTATAGTTTTCAGTGAATATATTAATCATTAAACATAACAAAACCAGATTACATGATTTTTTGGAAATCGCGCGTGGCAAACGTTTCTCTCAATAAAAAAAAAAATGTCATAATTAATAGAGTTAAAACAGCTAAGTTTTTAAGTGTATTTATTGATGACAAATTAACGTGGACACGTCACATTTCTCTTTTGAAATCTAAACTTTCAAAATATTGTGCTGTTATGTACAAAACTAGTTTCTCAATTGACAGACGTGGAATGCGTATCTTATATTATTAGTAATGTATTAACCAACAACATGCAGTATCATATAATACCACTACGACATTAAATTTAAAATGTTAATGTTTTTCAAGTAAATAAACAATGTCATAATTAATGGAGTTGAAGCAACTTCGTTTTTAAGTGTAATTATTGAATGCGATTAAAGGTATCACAGAACTGTTGGTGGAAACAACAAGACATCTGTCATTTGGAAAAAAACGACATCGGCGCGTACTCAGCGAGCTTTGCATAAAGCCTTATATAATATAGTTCTTGGACATTTTAACATCATGAAGTCAGAATGAATCGTCCTATACACTTCAGAGGAGGAGGGCATTTCCTCTCCAATTTCTATGTGTGCAGGATCGACGCGTGAGGGCGTGTATTTAAAACGGTCGAATCCGGGTACCGGTGGCGAAAATGTTTGTACCATGGCGATCTTGAGACAGCAGAGAAAACGCTATCCACACGGAGTGGACTACAGGTCATATATCTAAGCAAGACGACCAAAGAGAAGGTACATTGACGTGAGGAACAACAAACACGATATATTATGTATGCACTGGCGAGTATTAAATTCCGTGATGTGGCACTACGTCAGAGTCTATTAGATACAGGACAATCTCCATTGATGGAATGTGTAAAAAGTCGTGAGGGGTATTGGAGTGGACTAACTTATACTGCACAGCCAGGGCGGAATATTCTTGGTGAAACTTTAATGCAACAACGACAGTTCATTCGAAACCAGAGCTCACGAAACATGCCCGGGCAAGTGCCGCGAGTTAATTAGATTATCGACCGAAGGGCACATAACACGCGTAGCCAGAAAAGGCTGTGCGTTACAACGGTCGGCTATTGGAGATAAGGATTTGACGGGATCAGCACTACCAGACATTTATAAACCCGTAAGCCAACCCGTCACGTCATAGTCGTTCTTATTCGAGATCGAAAACACTTCTCTTTATAAGCGCCACTCAAACAGTTGAGAGTAACGGGACGTATATATTCCAAAGACCGTTAACCATTGTCACTTGTGTCACGCAGAATAAATACATCGACTTCGCATTTTGTTAACATTGCTGGGAGGTGTTCGTGCAGATGGTAACGGGTATTTTTGTCCCGTTCATCAGTAGCAACGTGTTCCCGTGTACATGTTCGCCCTGCATATTCTATTGTTTGACTGGGATTGCGCAAAGGTGTGGGCATGAATTTTCGATGAGTTGGCGACAACAGTACTGGGATTCAATGCCAACATTTACACAGGTCTAACGTCAGACGCAGACCGCTCTGCCTCACTGTCACTGCTTCGGGGGGGGGGGGGCACGTCATGGTCACCATTAAGAAACATACAAAGGACACATTTGTGAATTACACCTTGTCAGTACTGGAAGTATAAGTTTCATCATTCTCTTTGCAGGAAGAAACCAGCAAAGAGGATGACGTCACTGTATCCACCGACGAGGCTATGAACTCCAGCATTAATAAAGTGCATTGATGGCTAGATAGCAACAGTGATCATATTCACGTCAGCAGCGTCCAGTATCTCTCCTGCATCATGCATCATTCTGTCAGAGAGACGATGCTACGCTATCAACAGATAGCAACAGCAGTGGCGACATAGAGGCAACGATGGGTGGTATAAATAGAATTCAAGATCGTAGGAGGCCATGTTGAACCAGCAGTCTTTCGACGCACCGTTAGATGTGGCTTGTGTATATTATGTATGTGATAAGGTGTATCGCATATTGAATCTGTTGAAAGATGAGGTTTACAAATATTCTTCTGGTTTGATTCAACACCTGTTGTGCTGGACTGCTACGTCGTTGACAGATACTTGCGCGACATTGCAATGGCGGATCGATATGATGGAGAAGGTGAGAGAGGCCATGTGCAGTCGATGTCGATACGTAGACAGCGGTGATGTTGCTGAGTGACAAACGATAAGGTGATGACACTAACTAACAAAATTGTTCTTTCTTTCTATATAGATCAGTGTCGGTCTGCGTATGACAAGGAACTCATGCGACGACGACGAGAGGACGGCAGCAGTGGCGGCGGCAGCGACAGCGTTGACGTTAAAGAGGAAGACGGCACGAAGAGTGGTGAAACCACCACTGGAATCGAAAGACGTGCGGTTATATCTGCAAAAAGTGAGACGCCTATCGGCACCACTATTTCCACTTCTGTCGTCATCGCCGCCGCCACCACATCCGTCGTAGCTACCGTCGCCAGCGTCACTGCCGTCAACGCCGCTGCTGTCACCACCGCCACCGTCGTCGCCAACAACACCACGCGATGACGACGTATTCAGCACACCATCACCACCACATGATCCTTTGTCTCCGATGTGTGACGAGGAGAACATCATCATCATCACTAATATACCGGACAGTTCAGCGTCGCCGACACCGTCTCCCCCATCGACGACGACGATGAGGGTGACGTATGCACCCCCACCACAACCGATGACCATGCCGCTGCTAACATCGCTGCAGTGTAAAATCATAACCGAAGAAACAGTGGCCAATAATATCAGGACATCAAGAGACACCTCTTTGACATAGGATGAGGCCACTCAATGCACATGCATTGAGTTGGCCAACAGTCTCACTCCAGATGAAGTAGAGACATATTTCATGCAACATATAACGTGCATCATCCATGGCAGACATAACAACACAAACACACACACACTCACCCACGCACGCACGCACGCACGCACGCACGCAAGCACGCTCACACACACAAACACACACACACACACACACACACACACACACACACACACACACACACACACACACACACACACACACACACAACACTGTTTAAGTATATTTTATTTGCAGACTACACGAACATGTTCTATTGTAATAATGACGTCAATGAACTTATCAGGCAGACAACTGGCAAATTGGATAATCTCAATGTATAGTTTTCAGTGAATATATTAATCATTAAACATAACAAAACCAGATTACATGATTTTTTGGAAATCGCGCGTGGCAAACGTTTCTCTCAATAAAAAAAAAAATGTCATAATTAATAGAGTTAAAACAGCTAAGTTTTTAAGTGTATTTATTGATGACAAATTAACGTGGACACGTCACATTTCTCTTTTGAAATCTAAACTTTCAAAATATTGTGCTGTTATGTACAAAACTAGTTTCTCAATTGACAGACGTGGAATGCGTATCTTATATTATTAGTAATGTATTAACCAACAACATGCAGTATCATATAATACCACTACGACATTAAATTTAAAATGTTAATGTTTTTCAAGTAAATAAACAATGTCATAATTAATGGAGTTGAAGCAACTTCGTTTTTAAGTGTAATTATTGAATGCGATTAAAGGTATCACAGAACTGTTGGTGGAAACAACAAGACATCTGTCATTTGGAAAAAAACGACATCGGCGCGTACTCAGCGAGCTTTGCATAAAGCCTTATATAATATAGTTCTTGGACATTTTAACATCATGAAGTCAGAATGAATCGTCCTATACACTTCAGAGGAGGAGGGCATTTCCTCTCCAATTTCTATGTGTGCAGGATCGACGCGTGAGGGCGTGTATTTAAAACGGTCGAATCCGGGTACCGGTGGCGAAAATGTTTGTACCATGGCGATCTTGAGACAGCAGAGAAAACGCTATCCACACGGAGTGGACTACAGGTCATATATCTAAGCAAGACGACCAAAGAGAAGGTACTTTGACGTGAGGAACAACAAACACGATATATTATGTATGCACTGGCAAGTATTAAATTCCGTGACGTGGCACTACGTCAGAGTCTATTAGATACAGGACAATCTCCATTGATGGAATGTGTAAAAAGTCGTGAGGGGTATTGGAGTGGAACGACGACGATGAGGGTGACGTATGCACCCCCACCACAACCGATGACCATGCCGCTGCTAACATCGCTGCAGTGTAAAATCATAACCGAAGAAACAGTGGCCAATAATATCAGGACATCAAGAGACACCTCTTTGACATAGGATGAGGCCACTCAATGCACATGCATTGAGTTGGCTAACAGTCTCACTCCAGATGAAGTAGAGACATATTTCATGCAACATATAACGTGCATCATCCATGGCAGACATAACAACACAAACACACACACTCACCCACGCACGCACGCACGCACGCACGCACGCACGCTCTCACACACACAAACACACACACACACACACACACAACACTGTTTAAGTATATTTTATTTGCAGACTACACGAACATGTTCTATTGTAATAATGACGTCAATGAACTTATCAGGCAGACAACTGGCAAACTGGATAATCTCAATGTATAGTTTTCAGTGAATATATTAATCATTAAACATAACAAAATCAGATTACATGATTTTTTGGAAATCGCGCGTGGCAAACGTTTCTCTGAATAAAAATAAAAAATATCATAATTAATAGAGTTAAAACAGCTAAGTTTTTAAGTGTATTTATTGATGACAAATTAACGTGGACACGTCACATTTCTCTTTTGAAATCTAAACTTTCAAAATATTGTGCTGTTATGTACAAAACTAGTTTCTCAACGTGGAATGCGTATCTTATATTATGGAATGCGTATCTTATATTATTATTATGGAATGCGTATCTTATATTATGGAATGCGTATCTTATATTATTAGTAATGTATTAACCAACAACATGCAGTATCATATAATACCACTACGACATTAAATTTAAAATGTTAATGTTTTTCAAGTAAATAAACAATGTCATAATTAATGGAGTTGAAGCAACTTCGTTTTTAAGTGTAATTATTGAATGCGATTAAAGGTATCACAGAACTGTTGGTGGAAACAACAAGACATCTGTCATTTGGAAAAAAACGACATCGGCGCGTACTCAGCGAGCTTTGCATAAAGCCTTATATAATATAGTTCTTGGACATTTTAACATCATGAAGTCAGAATGAATCGTCCTATACACTTCAGAGGAGGAGGGCATTTCCTCTCCAATTTCTATGTGTGCAGGATCGACGCGTGAGGGCGTGTATTTAAAACGGTCGAATCCGGGTACCGGTGGCGAAAATGTTTGTACCATGGCGATCTTGAGACAGCAGAGAAAACGCTATCCACACGGAGTGGACTACAGGTCATATATCTAAGCAAGACGACCAAAGAGAAGGTACTATGACGTGAGGAACAACAAACACGATATATTATGTATGCACTGGCGAGTATTAAATTCCGTGACGTGGCACTACGTCAGAGTCTATTAGATACAGGACAATCTCCATTGATGGAATGTGTAAAAAGTCGTGAGGGGTATTGGAGTGGACTAACTTATACTGCACAGCCAGGGCGGAATATTCTTGGTGAAACTTTAATGCAACAACGACAGTTCATTCGAAACCAGAGCTCACGAAACATGCCCGGGCAAGTGCCGCGAGTTAATTAGATTATCGACCGAAGGGCACATAACACGCGTAGCCAGAAAAGGCTGTGCGTTACAACGGTCGGCTATTGGAGATAAGGATTTGACGGGATCAGCACTACCAGACATTTATAAACCCGTAAGCCAACCCGTCACGTCATAGTCGTTCTTATTCGAGATCGAAAACACTTCTCTGTATAAGCGCCACTCAAACAGTTGAGAGTAACGGGACGTATATATTCCAAAGACCGTTAACCATTGTCACTTGTGTCACGCAGAATAAATACATCGACTTCGCATTTTGTTAACATTGCTGGGAGGTGTTCGTGCAGATGGTAATGGGTATTTTTGTCCCGTTCATCAGTAGCAACGTGTTCCCGTGTACATGTTCGCCCTGCATATTCTATTGTTTGACTGGGATTGCGCAAAGGTGTGGGCATGAATTTTCGATGAGTTGGCGACAACAGTACTGGGATTCAATGCCAACATTTACACAGGTCTAACGTCAGACGCAGACCGCTCTGCCTCACTGTCACTGCTTCGGGGGGGGGGGGGCACGTCATGGTCACCATTAAGAAACATACAAAGGACACATTTGTGAATTACACCTTGTCAGTACTGGAAGTATAAGTTTCATCATTCTCTTTGCAGGAAGAAACCAGCAAAGAGGATGACGTCACTGTATCCACCGACGAGGCTATGAACTCCAGCATTAATAAAGTGCATTGATGGCTAGATAGCAACAGTGATCATATTCACGTCAGCAGCGTCCAGTATCTCTCCTGCATCATGCATCATTCTGTCAGAGAGACGATGCTACGCTATCAACAGATAGCAACAGCAGTGGCGACATAGAGGCAACGATGGGTGGTATAAATAGAATTCAAGATCGTAGGAGGCCATGTTGAACCAGCAGTCTTTCGACGCACCGTTAGATGTGGCTTGTGTATATTATGTATGTGATAAGGTGTATCGCATATTGAATCTGTTGAAAGATGAGGTTTACAAATATTCTTCTGGTTTGATTCAACACCTGTTGTGCTGGACTGCTACGTCGTTGACAGATACTTGCGCGACATTGCAATGGCGGATCGATATGATGGAGAAGGTGAGAGAGGCCATGTGCAGTCGATGTCGATACGTAGACAGCGGTGATGTTGCTGAGTGACAAACGATAAGGTGATGACACTAACTAACAAAATTGTTCTTTCTTTCTATATAGATCAGTGTCGGTCTGCGTATGACAAGGAACTCATGCGACGACGACGAGAGGACGGCAGCAGTGGCGGCGGCAGCGACAGCGTTGACGTTAAAGAGGAAGACGGCACGAAGAGTGGTGAAACCACCACTGGAATCGAAAGACGTGCGGTTATATCTGCAAAAAGTGAGACGCCTATCGGCACCACTATTTCCACTTCTGTCGTCATCGCCGCCGCCACCACATCCGTCGTAGCTACCGTCGCCAGCGTCACTGCCGTCAACGCCGCTGCTGTCACCACCGCCACCGTCGTCGCCAACAACACCACGCGATGACGACGTATTCAGCACACCATCACCACCACATGATCCTTTGTCTCCGATGTGTGACGAGGAGAACATCATCATCATCACTAATATACCGGACAGTTCAGCGTCGCCGACACCGTCTCCCCCATCGACGACGACGATGAGGGTGACGTATGCACCCCCACCACAACCGATGACCATGCCGCTGCTAACATCGCTGCAGTGTAAAATCATAACCGAAGAAACAGTGGCCAATAATATCAGGACATCAAGAGACACCTCTTTGACATAGGATGAGGCCACTCAATGCACATGCATTGAGTTGGCCAACAGTCTCACTCCAGATGAAGTAGAGACATATTTCATGCAACATATAACGTGCATCATCCATGGCAGACATAACAACACAAACACACACACTCACCCACGCACGCACGCACGCACGCACGCACGCACGCTCTCACACACACAAACACACACACACACACACACACACAACACTGTTTAAGTATATTTTATTTGCAGACTACACGAACATGTTCTATTGTAATAATGACGTCAATGAACTTATCAGGCAGACAACTGGCAAACTGGATAATCTCAATGTATAGTTTTCAGTGAATATATTAATCATTAAACATAACAAAACCAGATTACATGATTTTTTGGAAATCGCGCGTGGCAAACGTTTCTCTCAATAAAAAAAAAAAATGTCATAATTAATAGAGTTAAAACAGCTAAGTTTTTAAGTGTATTTATTGATGACAAATTAACGTGGACACGTCACATTTCTCTTTTGAAATCTAAACTTTCAAAATATTGTGCTGTTATGTACAAAACTAGTTTCTCAATTGACAGACGTGGAATGCGTATCTTATATTATTAGTAATGTATTAACCAACAACATGCAATATCATATAATACCACTACAACATTAAATTTAAAATGTTAATGTTTTTCAAGTAAATAAACAATGTCATAATTAATGGAGTTGAAGCAACTTCGTTTTTAAGTGTAATTATTGAATGCGATTAAAGGTATCACAGAACTGTTGGTGGAAACAACAAGACATCTGTCATTTGGAAAAAAACGACATCGGCGCGTACTCAGCGAGCTTTGCATAAAGCCTTATATAATATAGTTCTTGGACATTTTAACATCATGAAGTCAGAATGAATCGTCCTATACACTTCAGAGGAGGAGGGCATTTCCTCTCCAATTTCTATGTGTGCAGGATCGACGCGTGAGGGCGTGTATTTAAAACGGTCGAATCCGGGTACCGGTGGCGAAAATGTTTGTACCATGGCGATCTTGAGACAGCAGAGAAAACGCTATCCACACGGAGTGGACTACAGGTCATATATCTAAGCAAGACGACCAAAGAGAAGGTACTTTGACGTGAGGAACAACAAACACGATATATTATGTATGCACTGGCGAATATTAAATTCCGTGACGTGGCACTAAGTCAGTGTCTATTAGATACAGGACAATTTCCATTGATGGAATGTGTAAAAAGTCGTGAGGGGTATTGGAGTGGACTAACTTATACTGCACAGCCAGGGCGGAATATTCTTGGTGAAACTTTAATGCAACAACGACAGTTCATTCGAAACCAGAGCTCACGAAACATGCCCGGGCAAGTGCCGCGAGTTAATTAGATTATCGACCGAAGGGCACATAACACGCGTAGCCAGAAAAGGCTGTGCGTTACAACGGTCGGCTATTGGAGATAAGGATTTGATGGGATCAGCACTACCAGACATTTATAAACCCGTAAGCCAACCCGTCACGTCATAGTCGTTCTTATTCGAGATCGAAAACACTTCTCTGTATAAGCGCCACTCAAACAGTTGAGAGTAACGGGACGTATATATTCCAAAGACCGTTAACCATTGTCACTTGTGTCACGCAGAATAAATACATCGACTTCGCATTTTGTTAACATTGCTGGGAGGTGTTCGTGCAGATGGTAATGGGTATTTTTGTCCCGTTCATCAGTAGCAACGTGTTCCCGTGTACATGTTCGCCCTGCATATTCTATTTTTTGACTGGGATTGCGCAAAGGTGTGGGCATGAATTTTCGATGAGTTGGCGACAACAGTACTGGGATTCAATGCCAACATTTACACCGGTCTAACGTCAGACGCAGACCGCTATGCCTCACTGTCACTGCTTCGGGGGGAGGGGAACGTCATGGTCACCATTAAGAAACATACAAAGGACACATTTGTGAATTACACCTTGTCAGTACTGGAAGTGGAAGGTACATAATTCTCTTTGCAAGAAGAAACCAGCAAAGAGGAAGACGTCACTGTATCCAACGACAAGGCTATGAACTCCAGCATTAATAAAGTGCATTGATGGCTAGATAGCAACAGTGATCATATTCACGTCAGCAGCGTCCAGTATCTCTCCTGCATCATGCATCATTCTGTCAGAGAGACGATGCTACGCTATCAACAGATAGCAACAGCAGTGGCGACATAGAGGCAACGATGGGTGGTATAAATAGAATTCAAGATCGTAGGAGGCCATGTTGAACCAGCAGTCTTTCGACGCACCGTTAGATGTGGCTTGTGTATATTATGTATGTGATAAGGTGTATCGCATATTGAATCTGTTGAAAGATGAGGTTTACAAATATTCTTCTGGTTTGATTCAACACCTGTTGTGCTGGACTGCTACGTCGTTGACAGATACTTGCGCGACATTGCAATGGCGGATCGATAT
Source organism: Lamellibrachia columna (assembly GCA_963662155.1). Lineage (NCBI taxonomy): Eukaryota > Metazoa > Annelida > Polychaeta > Sabellida > Siboglinidae > Lamellibrachia > Lamellibrachia columna. The sequence continues at coordinate 47,443,348 of OY759274.1, forward strand.
GATGGAGAAGGTGAGAGAGGCCATGTGCAGTCGATGTCGATACGTAGACAGCGGTGATGTTGCTGAGTGACAAACGATAAGGTGATGACACTAACTAACAAAATTGTTCTTTCTTTCTATATAGATCAGTGTCGGTCTGCGTATGACAAGGAACTCATGCGACGACGACGAGAGGACGGCAGCAGTGGCGGCGGCAGCGACAGCGTTGACGTTAAAGAGAGGTGAAACCACCACTGGAATCGAAAGACGTGCGATTATATCTGCAAAAAGTGAGACGCCTATCGGCACCACTATTTCCACTTCTGTCGTCATCGCCGCCGCCACCACATCCGTCGTAGCTACCGTCGCCAGCGTCACTGCCGTCAACGCCGCTGCCGTCACCACCGCCACCGTCGTCGCCAACAACACCACGCGATGACGACGTATTCAGCACACCATCACCACCACATGATCCTTTGTCTCCGATGTGTGACGAGGAGAACATCATCATCATCACTAATATACCGGACAGTTCAGCGTCGCCGACACCGTCTCCCCCATCGACGACGACGATGAGGGTGACGTATACACCCCCACCACAACCGATGACCATGCCGCTGCTAACATCGCTGCAGTGTAAAATCATAACCGAAGAAACAGTGGCCAATAATATCAGGACATCAAGAGACACCTCTTTGACATAGGATGAGGCCACTCAATGCACATGCATTGAGTTGGCCAACAGTCTCACTCCAGATGAAGTAGACATATTTCATGCAACATATAACGTGCATCATCCATGGCAGACATAACAACACAAACACACACACACACACACAACACTGTTTAAGTATATTTTATTTGCAGACTACACGAACATGTTCTATTGTAATAATGACGTCAATGAACTTATCAGGCAGACAACTGGCAAATTGGATAATCTCAATGTATAGTTTTCAGTGAATATATTAATCATTAAACATAACAAAACCAGATTACATGATTTTTTGGAAATCGCGCGTGGCAAACGTCTCTCAATAAAAAAAAAAATGTCATAATTAATAGAGTTAAAACAGCTAAGTTTTTAAGTGTATTTATTGATGACAAATTAACGTGGACACGTCACATTTCTCTTTTGAAATCTAAACTTTCAAAATATTGTGCTGTTATGTACAAAACTAGTTTCTCAATTGACAGACGTGGAATGCGTATCTTATATTATTAGTAATGTATTAACCAACAACATGCAGTGTCATATAATACCACTACGACATTAAATTTAAAATGTTAATGTTTTTCAAGTAAATAAACAATGTCATAATTAATGGAGTTGAAGCAACTTCGTTTTTAAGTGTAATTATTGAATGCGATTAAAGGTATCACAGAACTGTTGGTGGAAACAACAAGACATCTGTCATTTGGAAAAAAACGACATCGGCGCGTACTCAGCGAGCTTTGCATAAAGCCTTATATAATATAGTTCTTGGACATTTTAACATCATGAAGTCAGAATGAATCGTCCTATACACTTCAGAGGAGGAGGGCATTTCCTCTCCAATTTCTATATGTGCAGGATCGACGCGTGAGGGCGTGTATTTAAAACGGTCGAATCCGGGTACCGGTGGCGAAAATGTTTGTACCATGGCGATCTTGAGACAGCAGAGAAAACGCTATCCACACGGAGTGGACTACAGGTCATATATCTAAGCAAGACGACCAAAGAGAAGGTACATTGACGTGAGGAACAACAAACACGATATATTATGTATGCACTGGCGAATATTAAATTCCGTGACGTGGCACTACGTCAGAGTCTATTAGATACAGGACAATTTCCATTGATGGAATGTGTAAAAAGTCGTGAGGGGTATTGGAGTGGACTAACTTATACTGCACAGCCAGGGCGGAATATTCTTGGTGAAACTTTAATGCAACAACGACAGTTCATTCGAAACCAGAGCTCACGAAACATGCCCGGGCAAGTGCCGCGAGTTAATTAGATTATCGACCGAAGGGCACATAACACGCGTAGCCAGAAAAGGCTGTGCGTTACAACGGTCGGCTATTGGAGATAAGGATTTGATGGGATCAGCACTACCAGACATTTATAAACCCGTAAGCCAACCCGTCACGTCATAGTCGTTCTTATTCGAGATCGAAAACACTTCTCTGTATAAGCGCCACTCAAACAGTTGAGAGTAACGGGACGTATATATTCCAAAGACCGTTAACCATTGTCACTTGTGTCACGCAGAATAAATACATCGACTTCGCATTTTGTTAACATTGCTGGGAGGTGTTCGTGCAGATGGTAATGGGTATTTTTGTCCCGTTCATCAGTAGCAACGTGTTCCCGTGTACATGTTCGCCCTGCATATTCTATTGTTTGACTGGGATTGCGCAAAGGTGTGGGCATGAATTTTCGATGAGTTGGCGACAACAGTACTGGGATTCAATGCCAACATTTACACAGGTCTAACGTCAGACGCAGACCGCTCTGCCTCACTGTCACTGCTTCGGGGGGGGGGGGGGGGGCACGTCATGGTCACCATTAAGAAACATACAAAGGACACTTTTGTGAATTACACCTTGTCAGTACTGGAAGTATAAGTTTCATCATTCTCTTTGCAGGAAGAAACCAGCAAAGAGGATGACGTCACTGTATCCACCGACGAGGCTATGAACTCCAGCATTAATAAAGTGCATTGATGGCTAGATAGCAACAGTGATCATATTCACGTCAGCAGCGTCCAGTATCTCTCCTGCATCATGCATCATTCTGTCAGAGAGACGATGCTACGCTATCAACAGATAGCAACAGCAGTGGCGACATAGAGGCAACGATGGGTGGTATAAATAGAATTCAAGATCGTAGGAGGCCATGTTGAACCAGCAGTCTTTCGACGCACCGTTAGATGTGGCTTGTGTATATTATGTATGTGATAAGGTGTATCGCATATTGAATCTGTTGAAAGATGAGGTTTACAAATATTCTTCTGGTTTGATTCAACACCTGTTGTGCTGGACTGCTACGTCGTTGACAGATACTTGCGCGACATTGCAATGGCGGATCGATATGATGGAGAAGGTGAGAGAGGCCATGTGCAGTCGATGTCGATACGTAGACAGCGGTGATGTTGCTGAGTGACAAACGATAAGGTGATGACACTAACTAACAAAATTGTTCTTTCTTTCTATATAGATCAGTGTCGGTCTGCGTATGACAAGGAACTCATGCGACGACGACGAGAGGACGGCAGCAGTGGCGGCGGCAGCGACAGCGTTGACGTTAAAGAGGAAGACGGCACGAAGAGTGGTGAAACCACCACTGGAATCGAAAGACGTGCGGTTATATCTGCAAAAAGTGAGACGCCTATCGGCACCACTATTTCCACTTCTGTCGTCATCGCCGCCGCCACCACATCCGTCGTAGCTACCGTCGCCAGCGTCACTGCCGTCAACGCCGCTGCTGTCACCACCGCCACCGTCGTCGCCAACAACACCACGCGATGACGACGTATTCAGCACACCATCACCACCACATGATCCTTTGTCTCCGATGTGTGACGAGGAGAACATCATCATCATCACTAATATACCGGACAGTTCAGCGTCGCCGACACCGTCTCCCCCATCGACGACGACGATGAGGGTGACGTATGCACCCCCACCACAACCGATGACCATGCCGCTGCTAACATCGCTGCAGTGTAAAATCATAACCGAAGAAACAGTGGCCAATAATATCAGGACATCAAGAGACACCTCTTTGACATAGGATGAGGCCACTCAATGCACATGCATTGAGTTGGCCAACAGTCTCACTCCAGATGAAGTAGAGACATATTTCATGCAACATATAACGTGCATCATCCATGGCAGACATAACAACACAAACACACACACTCACCCACGCACGCACGCACGCACGCACGCACGCACGCTCTCACACACACAAACACACACACACACACACACACACAACACTGTTTAAGTATATTTTATTTGCAGACTACACGAACATGTTCTATTGTAATAATGACGTCAATGAACTTATCAGGCAGACAACTGGCAAACTGGATAATCTCAATGTATAGTTTTCAGTGAATATATTAATCATTAAACATAACAAAACCAGATTACATGATTTTTTGGAAATCGCGCGTGGCAAACGTTTCTCTCAATAAAAAAAAAAAATGTCATAATTAATAGAGTTAAAACAGCTAAGTTTTTAAGTGTATTTATTGATGACAAATTAACGTGGACACGTCACATTTCTCTTTTGAAATCTAAACTTTCAAAATATTGTGCTGTTATGTACAAAACTAGTTTCTCAATTGACAGACGTGGAATGCGTATCTTATATTATTAGTAATGTATTAACCAACAACATGCAATATCATATAATACCACTACAACATTAAATTTAAAATGTTAATGTTTTTCAAGTAAATAAACAATGTCATAATTAATGGAGTTGAAGCAACTTCGTTTTTAAGTGTAATTATTGAATGCGATTAAAGGTATCACAGAACTGTTGGTGGAAACAACAAGACATCTGTCATTTGGAAAAAAACGACATCGGCGCGTACTCAGCGAGCTTTGCATAAAGCCTTATATAATATAGTTCTTGGACATTTTAACATCATGAAGTCAGAATGAATCGTCCTATACACTTCAGAGGAGGAGGGCATTTCCTCTCCAATTTCTATGTGTGCAGGATCGACGCGTGAGGGCGTGTATTTAAAACGGTCGAATCCGGGTACCGGTGGCGAAAATGTTTGTACCATGGCGATCTTGAGACAGCAGAGAAAACGCTATCCACACGGAGTGGACTACAGGTCATATATCTAAGCAAGACGACCAAAGAGAAGGTACTTTGACGTGAGGAACAACAAACACGATATATTATGTATGCACTGGCGAATATTAAATTCCGTGACGTGGCACTACGTCAGTGTCTATTAGATACAGGACAATTTCCATTGATGGAATGTGTAAAAAGTCGTGAGGGGTATTGGAGTGGACTAACTTATACTGCACAGCCAGGGCGGAATATTCTTGGTGAAACTTTAATGCAACAACGACAGTTCATTCGAAACCAGAGCTCACGAAACATGCCCGGGCAAGTGCCGCGAGTTAATTAGATTATCGACCGAAGGGCACATAACACGCGTAGCCAGAAAAGGCTGTGCGTTACAACGGTCGGCTATTGGAGATAAGGATTTGATGGGATCAGCACTACCAGACATTTATAAACCCGTAAGCCAACCCGTCACGTCATAGTCGTTCTTATTCGAGATCGAAAACACTTCTCTGTATAAGCGCCACTCAAACAGTTGAGAGTAACGGGACGTATATATTCCAAAGACCGTTAACCATTGTCACTTGTGTCACGCAGAATAAATACATCGACTTCGCATTTTGTTAACATTGCTGGGAGGTGTTCGTGCAGATGGTAATGGGTATTTTTGTCCCGTTCATCAGTAGCAACGTGTTCCCGTGTACATGTTCGCCCTGCATATTCTATTTTTTGACTGGGATTGCGCAAAGGTGTGGGCATGAATTTTCGATGAGTTGGCGACAACAGTACTGGGATTCAATGCCAACATTTACACCGGTCTAACGTCAGACGCAGACCGCTATGCCTCACTGTCACTGCTTCGGGGGGAGGGGAACGTCATGGTCACCATTAAGAAACATACAAAGGACACATTTGTGAATTACACCTTGTCAGTACTGGAAGTGGAAGGTACATAATTCTCTTTGCAAGAAGAAACCAGCAAAGAGGAAGACGTCACTGTATCCAACGACAAGGCTATGAACTCCAGCATTAATAAAGTGCATTGATGGCTAGATAGCAACAGTGATCATATTCACGTCAGCAGCGTCCAGTATCTCTCCTGCATCATGCATCATTCTGTCAGAGAGACGATGCTACGCTATCAACAGATAGCAACAGCAGTGGCGACATAGAGGCAACGATGGGTGGTATAAATAGAATTCAAGATCGTAGGAGGCCATGTTGAACCAGCAGTCTTTCGACGCACCGTTAGATGTGGCTTGTGTATATTATGTATGTGATAAGGTGTATCGCATATTGAATCTGTTGAAAGATGAGGTTTACAAATATTCTTCTGGTTTGATTCAACACCTGTTGTGCTGGACTGCTACGTCGTTGACAGATACTTGCGCGACATTGCAATGGCGGATCGATATGATGGAGAAGGTGAGAGAGGCCATGTGCAGTCGATGTCGATACGTAGACAGCGGTGATGTTGCTGAGTGACAAACGATAAGGTGATGACACTAACTAACAAAATTGTTCTTTCTTTCTATATAGATCAGTGTCGGTCTGCGTATGACAAGGAACTCATGCGACGACGACGAGAGGACGGCAGCAGTGGCGGCGGCAGCGACAGCGTTGACGTTAAAGAGAGGTGAAACCACCACTGGAATCGAAAGACGTGCGATTATATCTGCAAAAAGTGAGACGCCTATCGGCACCACTATTTCCACTTCTGTCGTCATCGCCGCCGCCACCACATCCGTCGTAGCTACCGTCGCCAGCGTCACTGCCGTCAACGCCGCTGCCGTCACCACCGCCACCGTCGTCGCCAACAACACCACGCGATGACGACGTATTCAGCACACCATCACCACCACATGATCCTTTGTCTCCGATGTGTGACGAGGAGAACATCATCATCATCACTAATATACCGGACAGTTCAGCGTCGCCGACACCGTCTCCCCCATCGACGACGACGATGAGGGTGACGTATACACCCCCACCACAACCGATGACCATGCCGCTGCTAACATCGCTGCAGTGTAAAATCATAACCGAAGAAACAGTGGCCAATAATATCAGGACATCAAGAGACACCTCTTTGACATAGGATGAGGCCACTCAATGCACATGCATTGAGTTGGCCAACAGTCTCACTCCAGATGAAGTAGACATATTTCATGCAACATATAACGTGCATCATCCATGGCAGACATAACAACACAAACACACACACACACACACAACACTGTTTAAGTATATTTTATTTGCAGACTACACGAACATGTTCTATTGTAATAATGACGTCAATGAACTTATCAGGCAGACAACTGGCAAATTGGATAATCTCAATGTATAGTTTTCAGTGAATATATTAATCATTAAACATAACAAAACCAGATTACATGATTTTTTGGAAATCGCGCGTGGCAAACGTCTCTCAATAAAAAAAAAAATGTCATAATTAATAGAGTTAAAACAGCTAAGTTTTTAAGTGTATTTATTGATGACAAATTAACGTGGACACGTCACATTTCTCTTTTGAAATCTAAACTTTCAAAATATTGTGCTGTTATGTACAAAACTAGTTTCTCAATTGACAGACGTGGAATGCGTATCTTATATTATTAGTAATGTATTAACCAACAACATGCAGTGTCATATAATACCACTACGACATTAAATTTAAAATGTTAATGTTTTTCAAGTAAATAAACAATGTCATAATTAATGGAGTTGAAGCAACTTCGTTTTTAAGTGTAATTATTGAATGCGATTAAAGGTATCACAGAACTGTTGGTGGAAACAACAAGACATCTGTCATTTGGAAAAAAACGACATCGGCGCGTACTCAGCGAGCTTTGCATAAAGCCTTATATAATATAGTTCTTGGACATTTTAACATCATGAAGTCAGAATGAATCGTCCTATACACTTCAGAGGAGGAGGGCATTTCCTCTCCAATTTCTATATGTGCAGGATCGACGCGTGAGGGCGTGTATTTAAAACGGTCGAATCCGGGTACCGGTGGCGAAAATGTTTGTACCATGGCGATCTTGAGACAGCAGAGAAAACGCTATCCACACGGAGTGGACTACAGGTCATATATCTAAGCAAGACGACCAAAGAGAAGGTACATTGACGTGAGGAACAACAAACACGATATATTATGTATGCACTGGCGAATATTAAATTCCGTGACGTGGCACTACGTCAGAGTCTATTAGATACAGGACAATTTCCATTGATGGAATGTGTAAAAAGTCGTGAGGGGTATTGGAGTGGACTAACTTATACTGCACAGCCAGGGCGGAATATTCTTGGTGAAACTTTAATGCAACAACGACAGTTCATTCGAAACCAGAGCTCACGAAACATGCCCGGGCAAGTGCCGCGAGTTAATTAGATTATCGACCGAAGGGCACATAACACGCGTAGCCAGAAAAGGCTGTGCGTTACAACGGTCGGCTATTGGAGATAAGGATTTGATGGGATCAGCACTACCAGACATTTATAAACCCGTAAGCCAACCCGTCACGTCATAGTCGTTCTTATTCGAGATCGAAAACACTTCTCTGTATAAGCGCCACTCAAACAGTTGAGAGTAACGGGACGTATATATTCCAAAGACCGTTAACCATTGTCACTTGTGTCACGCAGAATAAATACATCGACTTCGCATTTTGTTAACATTGCTGGGAGGTGTTCGTGCAGATGGTAATGGGTATTTTTGTCCCGTTCATCAGTAGCAACGTGTTCCCGTGTACATGTTCGCCCTGCATATTCTATTGTTTGACTGGGATTGCGCAAAGGTGTGGGCATGAATTTTCGATGAGTTGGCGACAACAGTACTGGGATTCAATGCCAACATTTACACAGGTCTAACGTCAGACGCAGACCGCTCTGCCTCACTGTCACTGCTTCGGGGGGGGGGGGGGGCACGTCATGGTCACCATTAAGAAACATACAAAGGACACTTTTGTGAATTACACCTTGTCAGTACTGGAAGTATAAGTTTCATCATTCTCTTTGCAGGAAGAAACCAGCAAAGAGGATGACGTCACTGTATCCACCGACGAGGCTATGAACTCCAGCATTAATAAAGTGCATTGATGGCTAGATAGCAACTGTGATCATATTCACGTCAGCAGCGTCCAGTATCTCTCCTGCTTCATGCATCATTCTGTCAGAGAGACGATGCTACGCTATCAACAGATAGCAACAGCAGTGGCGACATAGAGGCAACGATGGGTGGTATAAATAGAATTCAAGATCGTAGGAGGCCATGTTGAACCAGCAGTCTTTCGACGCACCGTTAGATGTGGCTTGTGTATATTATGTATGTGATAAGGTGTATCGCATATTGAATCTGTTGAAAGATGAGGTTTACAAATATTCTTCTGGTTTGATTCAACACCTGTTGTGCTGGACTGCTACGTCGTTGACAGATACTTGCGCGACATTGCAATGGCGGATCGATATGATGGAGAAGGTGAGAGAGGCCATGTGCAGTCGATGTCGATACGTAGACAGCGGTGATGTTGCTGAGTGACAAACGATAAGGTGATGACACTAACTAACAAAAGTGTTCTTTCTTTCTATATAGATCAGTGTCGGTCTGCGTATGACAAGGAACTCATGCGACGACGACGAGAGGACGGCAGCAGTGGCGGCGGCAGCGACAGCGTTGACGTTAAAGAGAGGTGAAACCACCACTGGAATCGAAAGACGTGCGGTTATATCTGCAAAAAGTGAGACGCCTATCGGCACCACTATTTCCACTTCTGTCGTCATCGCCGCCGCCACCATATCCGTCGTAGCTACCGTCGCCAGCGTCACTGCCGTCAACGCCGCTGCCGTCACCACCGCCACCGTCGTCGCCAACAACACCACGCGATGACGACGTATTCAGCACACCATCACCACCACATGATCCTTTGTCTCCGATGTGTGACGAGGAGAACATCATCATCATCACTAATATACCGGACAGTTCAGCGTCGCCGACACCGTCTCCCCCATCGACGACGACGATGAGGGTGACGTATGCACCCCCACCACAACCGATGACCATGCCGCTGCTAACATCGCTGCAGTGTAAAATCATAACCGAAGAAACAGTGGCCAATAATATCAGGACATCAAGAGACACCTCTTTGACATAGGATGAGGCCACTCAATGCACATGCATTGAGTTGGCCAACAGTCTCACTCCAGATGAAGTAGAGACATATTTCATGCAACATATAACGTGCATCATCCATGGCAGACATAACAACACAAACACACACACACTCACCCACGCACGCACGCACGCACGCACGCACGCAAGCACGCTCACACACACAAACACACACACACACACACACACACACACACACACACACACACACACACACACACACACACACACACACACACACACACACACACACAACACTGTTTAAGTATATTTTATTTGCAGACTACACGAACATGTTCTATTGTAATAATGACGTCAATGAACTTATCAGGCAGACAACTGGCAAATTGGATAATCTCAATGTATAGTTTTCAGTGAATATATTAATCATTAAACATAACAAAACCAGATTACATGATTTTTTGGAAATCGCGCGTGGCAAACGTTTCTCTCAATAAAAAAAAAAATGTCATAATTAATAGAGTTAAAACAGCTAAGTTTTTAAGTGTATTTATTGATGACAAATTAACGTGGACACGTCACATTTCTCTTTTGAAATCTAAACTTTCAAAATATTGTGCTGTTATGTACAAAACTAGTTTCTCAATTGACAGACGTGGAATGCGTATCTTATATTATTAGTAATGTATTAACCAACAACATGCAGTATCATATAATACCACTACGACATTAAATTTAAAATGTTAATGTTTTTCAAGTAAATAAACAATGTCATAATTAATGGAGTTGAAGCAACTTCGTTTTTAAGTGTAATTATTGAATGCGATTAAAGGTATCACAGAACTGTTGGTGGAAACAACAAGACATCTGTCATTTGGAAAAAAACGACATCGGCGCGTACTCAGCGAGCTTTGCATAAAGCCTTATATAATATAGTTCTTGGACATTTTAACATCATGAAGTCAGAATGAATCGTCCTATACACTTCAGAGGAGGAGGGCATTTCCTCTCCAATTTCTATGTGTGCAGGATCGACGCGTGAGGGCGTGTATTTAAAACGGTCGAATCCGGGTACCGGTGGCGAAAATGTTTGTACCATGGCGATCTTGAGACAGCAGAGAAAACGCTATCCACACGGAGTGGACTACAGGTCATATATCTAAGCAAGACGACCAAAGAGAAGGTACATTGACGTGAGGAACAACAAACACGATATATTATGTATGCACTGGCGAGTATTAAATTCCGTGATGTGGCACTACGTCAGAGTCTATTAGATACAGGACAATCTCCATTGATGGAATGTGTAAAAAGTCGTGAGGGGTATTGGAGTGGACTAACATATACTGCACAGCCAGGGCGGAATATTCTTGGTGAAACTTTAATGCAACAACGACAGTTCATTCGAAACCAGAGCTCACGAAACATGCCCGGGCAAGTGCCGCGAGTTAATTAGATTATCGACCGAAGGGCACATAACACGCGTAGCCAGAAAAGGCTGTGCGTTACAACGGTCGGCTATTGGAGATAAGGATTTGACGGGATCAGCACTACCAGACATTTATAAACCCGTAAAGCCAACCCGTCACGTCATAGTCGTTCTTATTCGAGATCGAAAACACTTCTCTTTATAAGCGCCACTCAAACAGTTGAGAGTAACGGGACGTATATATTCCAAAGACCGTTAACCATTGTCACTTGTGTCACGCAGAATAAATACATCGACTTCGCATTTTGTTAACATTGCTGGGAGGTGTTCGTGCAGATGGTAACGGGTATTTTTGTCCCGTTCATCAGTAGCAACGTGTTCCCGTGTACATGTTCGCCCTGCATATTCTATTGTTTGACTGGGATTGCGCAAAGGTGTGGGCATGAATTTTCGATGAGTTGGCGACAACAGTACTGGGATTCAATGCCAACATTTACACAGGTCTAACGTCAGACGCAGACCGCTCTGCCTCACTGTCACTGCTTCGGGGGGGGGGGGCACGTCATGGTCACCATTAAGAAACATACAAAGGACACATTTGTGAATTACACCTTGTCAGTACTGGAAGTATAAGTTTCATCATTCTCTTTGCAGGAAGAAACCAGCAAAGAGGATGACGTCACTGTATCCACCGACGAGGCTATGAACTCCAGCATTAATAAAGTGCATTGATGGCTAGATAGCAACAGTGATCATATTCACGTCAGCAGCGTCCAGTATCTCTCCTGCATCATGCATCATTCTGTCAGAGAGACGATGCTACGCTATCAACAGATAGCAACAGCAGTGGCGACATAGAGGCAACGATGGGTGGTATAAATAGAATTCAAGATCGTAGGAGGCCATGTTGAACCAGCAGTCTTTCGACGCACCGTTAGATGTGGCTTGTGTATATTATGTATGTGATAAGGTGTATCGCATATTGAATCTGTTGAAAGATGAGGTTTACAAATATTCTTCTGGTTTGATTCAACACCTGTTGTGCTGGACTGCTACGTCGTTGACAGATACTTGCGCGACATTGCAATGGCGGATCGATATGATGGAGAAGGTGAGAGAGGCCATGTGCAGTCGATGTCGATACGTAGACAGCGGTGATGTTGCTGAGTGACAGGTGATGACACTAACTAACAAAATTGTTCTTTCTTTCTATATAGATCAGTGTCGGTCTGCGTATGACAAGGAACTCATGCGACGACGACGAGAGGACGGCAGCAGTGGCGGCGGCAGCGACAGCGTTGACGTTAAAGAGGAAGACGGCACGAAGAGTGGTGAAACCACCACTGGAATCGAAAGACGTGCGGTTATATCTGCAAAAAGTGAGACGCCTATCGGCACCACTATTTCCACTTCTGTCGTCATCGCCGCCGCCACCACATCCGTCGTAGCTACCGTCGCCAGCGTCACTGCCGTCAACGCCGCTGCTGTCACCACCGCCACCGTCGTCGCCAACAACACCACGCGATGACGACGTATTCAGCACACCATCACCACCACATGATCCTTTGTCTCCGATGTGTGACGAGGAGAACATCATCATCATCACTAATATACCGGACAGTTCAGCGTCGCCGACACCGTCTCCCCCATCGACGACGACGATGAGGGTGACGTATGCACCCCCACCACAACCGATGACCATGCCGCTGCTAACATCGCTGCAGTGTAAAATCATAACCGAAGAAACAGTGGCCAATAATATCAGGACATCAAGAGACACCTCTTTGACATAGGATGAGGCCACTCAATGCACATGCATTGAGTTGGCCAACAGTCTCACTCCAGATGAAGTAGAGACATATTTCATGCAACATATAACGTGCATCATCCATGGCAGACATAACAACACAAACACACACACACTCACCCACGCACGCACGCACGCACGCACGCACGCACGCTCTCACACACACAAACACACACACACACACACACACAACACTGTTTAAGTATATTTTATTTGCAGACTACACGAACATGTTCTATTGTAATAATGACGTCAATGAACTTATCAGGCAGACAACTGGCAAATTGGATAATCTCAATGTATAGTTTTCAGTGAATATATTAATCATTAAACATAACAAAACCAGATTACATGATTTTTTGGAAATCGCGCGTGGCAAACGTTTCTCTCAATAAAAAAAAAAATGTCATAATTAATAGAGTTAAAACAGCTAAGTTTTTAAGTGTATTTATTGATGACAAATTAACGTGGACACGTCACATTTCTCTTTTGAAATCTAAACTTTCAAAATATTGTGCTGTTATGTACAAAACTAGTTTCTCAATTGACAGACGTGGAATGCGTATCTTATATTATTAGTAATGTATTAACCAACAACATGCAGTATCATATAATACCACTACGACATTAAATTTAAAATGTTAATGTTTTTCAAGTAAATAAACAATGTCATAATTAATGGAGTTGAAGCAACTTCGTTTTTAAGTGTAATTATTGAATGCGATTAAAGGTATCACAGAACTGTTGGTGGAAACAACAAGACATCTGTCATTTGGAAAAAAACGACATCGGCGCGTACTCAGCGAGCTTTGCATAAAGCCTTATATAATATAGTTCTTGGACATTTTAACATCATGAAGTCAGAATGAATCGTCCTATACACTTCAGAGGAGGAGGGCATTTCCTCTCCAATTTCTATGTGTGCAGGATCGACGCGTGAGGGCGTGTATTTAAAACGGTCGAATCCGGGTACCGGTGGCGAAAATGTTTGTACCATGGCGATCTTGAGACAGCAGAGAAAACGCTATCCACACGGAGTGGACTACAGGTCATATATCTAAGCAAGACGACCAAAGAGAAGGTACTTTGACGTGAGGAACAACAAACACGATATATTATGTATGCACTGGCAAGTATTAAATTCCGTGACGTGGCACTACGTCAGAGTCTATTAGATACAGGACAATCTCCATTGATGGAATGTGTAAAAAGTCGTGAGGGGTATTGGAGTGGAACGACGACGATGAGGGTGACGTATGCACCCCCACCACAACCGATGACCATGCCGCTGCTAACATCGCTGCAGTGTAAAATCATAACCGAAGAAACAGTGGCCAATAATATCAGGACATCAAGAGACACCTCTTTGACATAGGATGAGGCCACTCAATGCACATGCATTGAGTTGGCTAACAGTCTCACTCCAGATGAAGTAGAGACATATTTCATGCAACATATAACGTGCATCATCCATGGCAGACATAACAACACAAACACACACACTCACCCACGCACGCACGCACGCACGCACGCACGCTCTCACACACACAAACACACACACACACACACACACACAACACTGTTTAAGTATATTTTATTTGCAGACTACACGAACATGTTCTATTGTAATAATGACGTCAATGAACTTATCAGGCAGACAACTGGCAAACTGGATAATCTCAATGTATAGTTTTCAGTGAATATATTAATCATTAAACATAACAAAATCAGATTACATGATTTTTTGGAAATCGCGCGTGGCAAACGTTTCTCTGAATAAAAATAAAAAATATCATAATTAATAGAGTTAAAACAGCTAAGTTTTTAAGTGTATTTATTGATGACAAATTAACGTGGACACGTCACATTTCTCTTTTGAAATCTAAACTTTCAAAATATTGTGCTGTTATGTACAAAACTAGTTTCTCAACGTGGAATGCGTATCTTATATTATGGAATGCGTATCTTATATTATTATTATGGAATGCGTATCTTATATTATGGAATGCGTATCTTATATTATTAGTAATGTATTAACCAACAACATGCAGTATCATATAATACCACTACGACATTAAATTTAAAATGTTAATGTTTTTCAAGTAAATAAACAATGTCATAATTAATGGAGTTGAAGCAACTTCGTTTTTAAGTGTAATTATTGAATGCGATTAAAGGTATCACAGAACTGTTGGTGGAAACAACAAGACATCTGTCATTTGGAAAAAAACGACATCGGCGCGTACTCAGCGAGCTTTGCATAAAGCCTTATATAATATAGTTCTTGGACATTTTAACATCATGAAGTCAGAATGAATCGTCCTATACACTTCAGAGGAGGAGGGCATTTCCTCTCCAATTTCTATGTGTGCAGGATCGACGCGTGAGGGCGTGTATTTAAAACGGTCGAATCCGGGTACCGGTGGCGAAAATGTTTGTACCATGGCGATCTTGAGACAGCAGAGAAAACGCTATCCACACGGAGTGGACTACAGGTCATATATCTAAGCAAGACGACCAAAGAGAAGGTACTATGACGTGAGGAACAACAAACACGATATATTATGTATGCACTGGCGAGTATTAAATTCCGTGACGTGGCACTACGTCAGAGTCTATTAGATTACAGGACAATCTCCATTGATGGAATGTGTAAAAAGTCGTGAGGGGTATTGGAGTGGACTAACTTATACTGCACAGCCAGGGCGGAATATTCTTGGTGAAACTTTAATGCAACAACGACAGTTCATTCGAAACCAGAGCTCACGAAACATGCCCGGGCAAGTGCCGCGAGTTAATTAGATTATCGACCGAAGGGCACATAACACGCGTAGCCAGAAAAGGCTGTGCGTTACAACGGTCGGCTATTGGAGATAAGGATTTGACGGGATCAGCACTACCAGACATTTATAAACCCGTAAGCCAACCCGTCACGTCATAGTCGTTCTTATTCGAGATCGAAAACACTTCTCTGTATAAGCGCCACTCAAACAGTTGAGAGTAACGGGACGTATATATTCCAAAGACCGTTAACCATTGTCACTTGTGTCACGCAGAATAAATACATCGACTTCGCATTTTGTTAACATTGCTGGGAGGTGTTCGTGCAGATGGTAATGGGTATTTTTGTCCCGTTCATCAGTAGCAACGTGTTCCCGTGTACATGTTCGCCCTGCATATTCTATTGTTTGACTGGGATTGCGCAAAGGTGTGGGCATGAATTTTCGATGAGTTGGCGACAACAGTACTGGGATTCAATGCCAACATTTACACAGGTCTAACGTCAGACGCAGACCGCTCTGCCTCACTGTCACTGCTTCGGGGGGGGGGGCACGTCATGGTCACCATTAAGAAACATACAAAGGACACATTTGTGAATTACACCTTGTCAGTACTGGAAGTATAAGTTTCATCATTCTCTTTGCAGGAAGAAACCAGCAAAGAGGATGACGTCACTGTATCCACCGACGAGGCTATGAACTCCAGCATTAATAAAGTGCATTGATGGCTAGATAGCAACAGTGATCATATTCACGTCAGCAGCGTCCAGTATCTCTCCTGCATCATGCATCATTCTGTCAGAGAGACGATGCTACGCTATCAACAGATAGCAACAGCAGTGGCGACATAGAGGCAACGATGGGTGGTATAAATAGAATTCAAGATCGTAGGAGGCCATGTTGAACCAGCAGTCTTTCGACGCACCGTTAGATGTGGCTTGTGTATATTATGTATGTGATAAGGTGTATCGCATATTGAATCTGTTGAAAGATGAGGTTTACAAATATTCTTCTGGTTTGATTCAACACCTGTTGTGCTGGACTGCTACGTCGTTGACAGATACTTGCGCGACATTGCAATGGCGGATCGATATGATGGAGAAGGTGAGAGAGGCCATGTGCAGTCGATGTCGATACGTAGACAGCGGTGATGTTGCTGAGTGACAAACGATAAGGTGATGACACTAACTAACAAAATTGTTCTTTCTTTCTATATAGATCAGTGTCGGTCTGCGTATGACAAGGAACTCATGCGACGACGACGAGAGGACGGCAGCAGTGGCGGCGGCAGCGACAGCGTTGACGTTAAAGAGGAAGACGGCACGAAGAGTGGTGAAACCACCACTGGAATCGAAAGACGTGCGGTTATATCTGCAAAAAGTGAGACGCCTATCGGCACCACTATTTCCACTTCTGTCGTCATCGCCGCCGCCACCACATCCGTCGTAGCTACCGTCGCCAGCGTCACTGCCGTCAACGCCGCTGCTGTCACCACCGCCACCGTCGTCGCCAACAACACCACGCGATGACGACGTATTCAGCACACCATCACCACCACATGATCCTTTGTCTCCGATGTGTGACGAGGAGAACATCATCATCATCACTAATATACCGGACAGTTCAGCGTCGCCGACACCGTCTCCCCCATCGACGACGACGATGAGGGTGACGTATGCACCCCCACCACAACCGATGACCATGCCGCTGCTAACATCGCTGCAGTGTAAAATCATAACCGAAGAAACAGTGGCCAATAATATCAGGACATCAAGAGACACCTCTTTGACATAGGATGAGGCCACTCAATGCACATGCATTGAGTTGGCCAACAGTCTCACTCCAGATGAAGTAGAGACATATTTCATGCAACATATAACGTGCATCATCCATGGCAGACATAACAACACAAACACACACACTCACCCACGCACGCACGCACGCACGCACGCACGCACGCACGCACGCTCTCACACACACAAACACACACACACACACACACACAACACTGTTTAAGTATATTTTATTTGCAGACTACACGAACATGTTCTATTGTAATAATGACGTCAATGAACTTATCAGGCAGACAACTGGCAAACTGGATAATCTCAATGTATAGTTTTCAGTGAATATATTAATCATTAAACATAACAAAACCAGATTACATGATTTTTTGGAAATCGCGCGTGGCAAACGTTTCTCTCAATAAAAAAAAAAAATGTCATAATTAATAGAGTTAAAACAGCTAAGTTTTTAAGTGTATTTATTGATGACAAATTAACGTGGACACGTCACATTTCTCTTTTGAAATCTAAACTTTCAAAATATTGTGCTGTTATGTACAAAACTAGTTTCTCAATTGACAGACGTGGAATGCGTATCTTATATTATTAGTAATGTATTAACCAACAACATGCAATATCATATAATACCACTACGACATTAAATTTAAAATGTTAATGTTTTTCAAGTAAATAAACAATGTCATAATTAATGGAGTTGAAGCAACTTCGTTTTTAAGTGTAATTATTGAATGCGATTAAAGGTATCACAGAACTGTTGGTGGAAACAACAAGACATCTGTCATTTGGAAAAAAACGACATCGGCGCGTACTCAGCGAGCTTTGCATAAAGCCTTATATAATATAGTTCTTGGACATTTTAACATCATGAAGTCAGAATGAATCGTCCTATACACTTCAGAGGAGGAGGGCATTTCCTCTCCAATTTCTATGTGTGCAGGATCGACGCGTGAGGGCGTGTATTTAAAACGGTCGAATCCGGGTACCGGTGGCGAAAATGTTTGTACCATGGCGATCTTGAGACAGCAGAGAAAACGCTATCCACACGGAGTGGACTACAGGTCATATATCTAAGCAAGACGACCAAAGAGAAGGTACTTTGACATGAGGAACAACAAACACGATATATTATGTATGCACTGGCGAATATTAAATTCCGTGACGTGGCACTACGTCAGTGTCTATTAGATACAGGACAATTTCCATTGATGGAATGTGTAAAAAGTCGTGAGGGGTATTGGAGTGGACTAACTTATACTGCACAGCCAGGGCGGAATATTCTTGGTGAAACTTTAATGCAACAACGACAGTTCATTCGAAACCAGAGCTCACGAAACATGCCCGGGCAAGTGCCGCGAGTTAATTAGATTATCGACCGAAGGGCACATAACACGCGTAGCCAGAAAAGGCTGTGCGTTACAACGGTCGGCTATTGGAGATAAGGATTTGATGGGATCAGCACTACCAGACATTTATAAACCCGTAAGCCAACCCGTCACGTCATAGTCGTTCTTATTCGAGATCGAAAACACTTCTCTGTATAAGCGCCACTCAAACAGTTGAGAGTAACGGGACGTATATATTCCAAAGACCGTTAACCATTGTCACTTGTGTCACGCAGAATAAATACATCGACTTCGCATTTTGTTAACATTGCTGGGAGGTGTTCGTGCAGATGGTAATGGGTATTTTTGTCCCGTTCATCAGTAGCAACGTGTTCCCGTGTACATGTTCGCCCTGCATATTCTATTTTTTGACTGGGATTGCGCAAAGGTGTGGGCATGAATTTTCGATGAGTTGGCGACAACAGTACTGGGATTCAATGCCAACATTTACACCGGTCTAACGTCAGACGCAGACCGCTATGCCTCACTGTCACTGCTTCGGGGGGAGGGGAACGTCATGGTCACCATTAAGAAACATACAAAGGACACATTTGTGAATTACACCTTGTCAGTACTGGAAGTGGAAGGTACATAATTCTCTTTGCAAGAAGAAACCAGCAAAGAGGAAGACGTCACTGTATCCAACGACAAGGCTATGAACTCCAGCATTAATAAAGTGCATTGATGGCTAGATAGCAACAGTGATCATATTCACGTCAGCAGCGTCCAGTATCTCTCCTGCATCATGCATCATTCTGTCAGAGAGACGATGCTACGCTATCAACAGATAGCAACAGCAGTGGCGACATAGAGGCAACGATGGGTGGTATAAATAGAATTCAAGATCGTAGGAGGCCATGTTGAACCAGCAGTCTTTCGACGCACCGTTAGATGTGGCTTGTGTATATTATGTATGTGATAAGGTGTATCGCATATTGAATCTGTTGAAAGATGAGGTTTACAAATATTCTTCTGGTTTGATTCAACACCTGTTGTGCTGGACTGCTACGTCGTTGACAGATACTTGCGCGACATTGCAATGGCGGATCGATATGATGGAGAAGGTGAGAGAGGCCATGTGCAGTCGATGTCGATACGTAGACAGCGGTGATGTTGCTGAGTGACAAACGATAAGGTGATGACACTAACTAACAAAATTGTTCTTTCTTTCTATATAGATCAGTGTCGGTCTGCGTATGACAAGGAACTCATGCGACGACGACGAGAGGACGGCAGCAGTGGCGGCGGCAGCGACAGCGTTGACGTTAAAGAGAGGTGAAACCACCACTGGAATCGAAAGACGTGCGATTATATCTGCAAAAAGTGAGACGCCTATCGGCACCACTATTTCCACTTCTGTCGTCATCGCCGCCGCCACCACATCCGTCGTAGCTACCGTCGCCAGCGTCACTGCCGTCAACGCCGCTGCCGTCACCACCGCCACCGTCGTCGCCAACAACACCACGCGATGACGACGTATTCAGCACACCATCACCACCACATGATCCTTTGTCTCCGATGTGTGACGAGGAGAACATCATCATCATCACTAATATACCGGACAGTTCAGCGTCGCCGACACCGTCTCCCCCATCGACGACGACGATGAGGGTGACGTATACACCCCCACCACAACCGATGACCATGCCGCTGCTAACATCGCTGCAGTGTAAAATCATAACCGAAGAAACAGTGGCCAATAATATCAGGACATCAAGAGACACCTCTTTGACATAGGATGAGGCCACTCAATGCACATGCATTGAGTTGGCCAACAGTCTCACTCCAGATGAAGTAGACATATTTCATGCAACATATAACGTGCATCATCCATGGCAGACATAACAACACAAACACACACACACACACACAACACTGTTTAAGTATATTTTATTTGCAGACTACACGAACATGTTCTATTGTAATAATGACGTCAATGAACTTATCAGGCAGACAACTGGCAAATTGGATAATCTCAATGTATAGTTTTCAGTGAATATATTAATCATTAAACATAACAAAACCAGATTACATGATTTTTTGGAAATCGCGCGTGGCAAACGTCTCTCAATAAAAAAAAAAATGTCATAATTAATAGAGTTAAAACAGCTAAGTTTTTAAGTGTATTTATTGATGACAAATTAACGTGGACACGTCACATTTCTCTTTTGAAATCTAAACTTTCAAAATATTGTGCTGTTATGTACAAAACTAGTTTCTCAATTGACAGACGTGGAATGCGTATCTTATATTATTAGTAATGTATTAACCAACAACATGCAGTATCATATAATACCACTACGACATTAAATTTAAAATGTTAATGTTTTTCAAGTAAATAAACAATGTCATAATTAATGGAGTTGAAGCAACTTCGTTTTTAAGTGTAATTATTGAATGCGATTAAAGGTATCACAGAACTGTTGGTGGAAACAACAAGACATCTGTCATTTGGAAAAAAACGACATCGGCGCGTACTCAGCGAGCTTTGCATAAAGCCTTATATAATATAGTTCTTGGACATTTTAACATCATGAAGTCAGAATGAATCGTCCTATACACTTCAGAGGAGGAGGGCATTTCCTCTCCAATTTCTATATGTGCAGGATCGACGCGTGAGGGCGTGTATTTAAAACGGTCGAATCCGGGTACCGGTGGCGAAAATGTTTGTACCATGGCGATCTTGAGACAGCAGAGAAAACGCTATCCACACGGAGTGGACTACAGGTCATATATCTAAGCAAGACGACCAAAGAGAAGGTACATTGACGTGAGGAACAACAAACACGATATATTATGTATGCACTGGCGAATATTAAATTCCGTGACGTGGCACTACGGTCAGAGTCTATTAGATACAGGACAATTTCCATTGATGGAATGTGTAAAAAGTCGTGAGGGGTATTGGAGTGGACTAACTTATACTGCACAGCCAGGGCGGAATATTCTTGGTGAAACTTTAATGCAACAACGACAGTTCATTCGAAACCAGAGCTCACGAAACATGCCCGGGCAAGTGCCGCGAGTTAATTAGATTATCGACCGAAGGGCACATAACACGCGTAGCCAGAAAAGGCTGTGCGTTACAACGGTCGGCTATTGGAGATAAGGATTTGATGGGATCAGCACTACCAGACATTTATAAACCCGTAAGCCAACCCGTCACGTCATAGTCGTTCTTATTCGAGATCGAAAACACTTCTCTGTATAAGCGCCACTCAAACAGTTGAGAGTAACGGGACGTATATATTCCAAAGACCGTTAACCATTGTCACTTGTGTCACGCAGAATAAATACATCGACTTCGCATTTTGTTAACATTGCTGGGAGGTGTTCGTGCAGATGGTAATGGGTATTTTTGTCCCGTTCATCAGTAGCAACGTGTTCCCGTGTACATGTTCGCCCTGCATATTCTATTGTTTGACTGGGATTGCGCAAAGGTGTGGGCATGAATTTTCGATGAGTTGGCGACAACAGTACTGGGATTCAATGCCAACATTTACACAGGTCTAACGTCAGACGCAGACCGCTCTGCCTCACTGTCACTGCTTCGGGGGGGGGGGGGGGGGCACGTCATGGTCACCATTAAGAAACATACAAAGGACACTTTTGTGAATTACACCTTGTCAGTACTGGAAGTATAAGTTTCATCATTCTCTTTGCAGGAAGAAACCAGCAAAGAGGATGACGTCACTGTATCCACCGACGAGGCTATGAACTCCAGCATTAATAAAGTGCATTGATGGCTAGATAGCAACTGTGATCATATTCACGTCAGCAGCGTCCAGTATCTCTCCTGCTTCATGCATCATTCTGTCAGAGAGACGATGCTACGCTATCAACAGATAGCAACAGCAGTGGCGACATAGAGGCAACGATGGGTGGTATAAATAGAATTCAAGATCGTAGGAGGCCATGTTGAACCAGCAGTCTTTCGACGCACCGTTAGATGTGGCTTGTGTATATTATGTATGTGATAAGGTGTATCGCATATTGAATCTGTTGAAAGATGAGGTTTACAAATATTCTTCTGGTTTGATTCAACACCTGTTGTGCTGGACTGCTACGTCGTTGACAGATACTTGCGCGACATTGCAATGGCGGATCGATATGATGGAGAAGGTGAGAGAGGCCATGTGCAGTCGATGTCGATACGTAGACAGCGGTGATGTTGCTGAGTGACAAACGATAAGGTGATGACACTAACTAACAAAATTGTTCTTTCTTTCTATATAGATCAGTGTCGGTCTGCGTATGACAAGGAACTCATGCGACGACGACGAGAGGACGGCAGCAGTGGCGGCGGCAGCGACAGCGTTGGCGTTAAAGAGGAAGACGGCGCGAAGAGTGATGAAACCACCACTGGAATCGAAAGACGTGCGGTTATATCTGCAAAAAGTGAGACGCCTATCGGCACCACTATTTCCACTTCTGTCGTCATCGCCGCCGCAACCACATTCGTCGTCGCTACCGTCGCCACCGTCACTGCCGTCAACGCCGCCGCCGTCAACGCCGCCGCCGTCAACGCCGCCACCGTCGCCCCGTCGTCACCCCGGCCGTCGGTGTCGCCACCATCACCGGCCCCCGTGGCCCCCTTCATCACCCCGGCCGTCGGTTGTCACCACGCTATCCACACGGAGTGGACTACAGGTCATATATCTAAGCAAGACGACCAAAGAGAAGGTACATTGACGTGAGGAACAACAAACACGATATATTATGTATGCACTGGCGAGTATTAAATTCCGTGACGTGGCACTAAGTAAGCCTCTATTAGATACAGGACAATCTCCATTGATGGAATGTGTAAAGAGTCGTGAGGGGTATTGGAGTGGACTAACTTATACCGCACAGCCAGGGCGGAATATTCTTGGTGAAACTCTAATGCAACAACGACAGTTCATTCGAAACCAGAGCTCACGAAACATGCCCGGGCATGTGCCGCGAGTTAATTAGAGTTTATTTATCTTTGTCAGCTCCACCATTTGTACTATTGTACTAATGTTGCTCCCGAGGTAGATGAAGTCTTGTACTTCCTCAACAGTACCACTTTCTAGTGAGATGGGTTCGGAGGATCCGCTGTTGACTTTCATCACTTTGTCTTTCCCACATTTATCTTAAGACCCAGTTAGCTGCTTTTTTTATTGGAGCCTTTCTGTTTTTTGTTGCATGTGTTAATGGGTTTCTCAGAGTAGAGCTAGATCATCTGCAAAATCCAGGTCTTCTAGTTGTGAGAACAAGTTGCAGTGGATCCCAGTACGATGGTGTTCTCTGGATTTTTTCATTGTCCAGTCTATGGCTATCAGTGGAGATAGCAAGCAGCCCTGTCGTACTCCAGTTCCAATCTGGAAGCCTTCTGAAACTTGTCCATTAAAGATGGCATGACCAGTGAAACAAACCTTTGTACATGTTCTTTATTAGGGTTTCAAATTTTGTGGGTAAACCATAGTTCCTCAGGAGCTTCCACAGAACTGTCCTATCTATACTATCGAATGCTTTTTCGAAGTCCGCAAAATTTATGTAAAGGGAGCTCTGCCATTCAATGCATTGTTCAACAATAATCCTGAGTGTAGCAATGTGAACTGTGCAGGATTTATCCTTTCTAAAGCCAGCTTGTTCCTTTCTTAGCGTCTTTTCAACTGTTTCTTGTTTAATATCCAGGATGGGGTAACCTCATTTTGCCTAATATAGTTTTTTCTTTGCTGATTATTCATCTCTAACATGTCTATAATGACATCCATTTAAAATAATGAAAAAATACAAAATGGCCGCCCAAATCAACTTTTTATCATATCTTCGCAACCAGACAAGATACAGACATGATTGAAATGTTATTTTATCCAGACATGAGGAATTCGATTTCACCATAGTTTATATGAAAAAATATAAAAAAAACAATATGGCGACCATAAGCATGCTACAAATGGTTGCCGACTATGCGAAAAAAGACTTTCATGTTCCGCGAACAAAACAACATTAATTTGAAGGATTTGGTCCGGTATGGCATACGTGCGCATTTCATCAACGGACAGCACACGATGCACCACTATGCTGGTCTGTTCAATGGCATTTGGAGTGACATGGCCATTGAAACTACCTTCATGAGGTATGGTCATGGACAGAGTGGGATAATTGGAATAACTCTGAAACCGGAAACTCTGAAAACCTGGGCTTGCATGCCTGCCATGGCATCAGCGACGACTTGAACGAGATGAGAAATAACGAACAACCATCTGCCCAAACTTCGCAAAAAGAAGAGGGTCGAGATCACTCTTCTTTAACAATGGTGTCACGACGGCGTGTTTAATTGTTGAGGACATATTCACAATGCGTGTTTAACACTGGTGCGAGCGTAGCAAAGTTCGATATAAGTAATTTTGCAGAAATTATGTTGATGTCAGTTGAAAGTTTGCTAGTACCCTTCATTACCAGATTACAGATGTCATTGCATGTAGCTAGTTCGAAGTCACAAAGGGGATCCCCAACATGACAGTCATTATCATCTGCGAACACCGACAGCTGGCGCTGCGTACTTTGTAGTCGCCAGATGTACACGGATATCAGTGATCTTGTCAGTGAAGTGCGTGACGAAGCCAATGCGCCTGGACCATCATCACTTTTCGGAAACAAAGTTTTACTGGAGCAACCCATCAGGTCGTTTGTGATGATTTAATCTCGGCACAGTAATACGCAGATTTGGCCAAAGCGATGCTTTGCTTGAAAAGCGTCACGCAAGTCCTTGTAAATTTCACGTGTTTGGCGCCATTTGCGTCCGGCTCGTCTAACCTGCTTCCTCATCTTCTGCAAGTCATCGGTTCTCCACGGTTGCCTTGGGACGCACATTTATTGTTCGTCGGATAACGGGTGCATGTATGTCACATAACATCTATACAGCAGGCGGATACTGCTCTTTCTGTAGAAGTGCAACACAGTCAGAACATTGGTGTTGTGTGTTCTATGAGGTTTTCTTTGTGTACGTTTATTTTCTTGCATGTTATAATTTCAAATTGTATTTGTTTCAGTGGTTTCTATGTTTCGAAGCTGTGTGGCAGCATGCACCAACATCTCCACATTGTCAGCACCATCTGGTTCTAATCGGTCTTGCTCATCATTATTACATGTTACATTTTAAAAACATTAACTTAACATGTGTGTTAAAATATCCTCAGCTTAACTTGATGTGCTTTTTTTCCAAGCGAGGAAAGAACCTCTGGCTTTTTGGATCCTAGCTTTTATGTCATGTCCTGGAATCAACTATCTGCACATCGGTCTTCTCACCATTGTTACAACAACGATTAAACCAAAATAAGTTATATTGTAGCTTGAAGCTACGTCCATAATGCCAATACATTTATCGGTTAATAAGAACCGAAACCATTATCAGCTGTATTAGAACCCAAAGATCCAAGCAAGTTATACATGTGGCGCCTCTCGCGGATAAGTAGACTGAGGTTGAGACCCCTGTAACACATCCCTCTAGTGTAATGTACATGCAATGCATGAATTATTTTCCACCAGCGAGCATGTCGACTCGTTCATAAACGTATGAACTATAGTAACACTACTGGTGTTTTCCTTGTAATGTTGCTAAGGCGTTATGAATGTTCTTAGATATCCTTCATCTCACAAAAAAAAAATTACTGTAACCAGCGTACTTAATTGTATCCGTAGCATTCCAGTTAACTACCCCGAGACATTCGACTTCCAAATAAATACACGTCTACACATTTGATAAGACGCAGTGACACTAATCCTGCATCGTAATATTTTACATATAACGTCCCCTAAATAATTATTTCATATTACAATCGTCATATCGAAAACAAACACGGTTCTTGTTACAATGTATACCCTATAAGTTATAATTCCCTATTATAATTCCCTAATGTAAATACGAAACGAGTATCGTGAAATAACACACCTCCTGTGCGATAATTGGAACTGCCTAAGCAGTGCGATCCACAAGGTCTCCTCTGGTAAACTTCAAGCGACCACGAAATATACATTCAATGTCTAAATGTTATTACAGACTACAACGGTAAACTCTAGTGCCACATAACGTTCAAGTCATAACTTCTCTGGCAAATCAATTTGCCTTCCAGTGCTACACATATAAGTATACTTAGCGATGTCACAACCTCATGTTGAAAGGCACGAACACACGTCTTCACGCGACGATTCTATCAGTTCTTTTCCCTCAGTCGGTGGGTCTATAAGAACCCCCGGACCAATCACATGTTCCACATCTTGACTACTGTGTGATCCTACCAATACATCAATTAGGGTGACACATCTTGACTACTGTGTGATCTATTGTTGTAATCGCATTTCCCCTACAGGTGTATGGGAACGTCCCCTTAACAAATGTTATTCATACGACCTACAATTGTCATACCTCAATAATTTCCCACAAAACAACCTAACTCTGATTACGAAATACTGTAGCGACATTTCGGCCTGACCAAGAGTCGTTGCAGAAGTTTCTGTCACACATGTTACAGTGCGACAAACGGTGGCGCCAGAGCGCGGAGCCTGGATAATCGAAGCTATCTGTAAGCAGAGATTTCGTAAATCAGTCTTTTGCGTTCACCAGATGGCGGCACGTGGCGCACAACTGACGGTGGTAAAAGAACCAACCGGTGTGAAATAAAATTATACTGTAACAATGTCTTATTGCTTATATGTTTTGAGGTAATAATTTACTTAATATTACGGCGCTGACCAATAAAACGGCGAGTGTATCTAAAAAAACAGATTATTAATTTTATTATTAATAAAAACTGATTATAAATTGTAATTCCGGTTAATGAATGCTTAAAATAATTTATTTAGTATTATATAGTTGCAAATTGAGACCTTGCATGCAATTATGAATGACACTAATGCTTTATACATTGGAATGCAGTTTAACCTCTTTTCAACAATGGGACTTCCTATGGTATCATTTTAATAATGAGCATTCGTTTAATAGAGACATTTCATATAAAATATATGCATAGTCGCATGCCCATATCTTTGTATTGTAATTCTTTAAACATGTACTGGCTTTCCAAGACACTGTGACTGGAGTAGTGGCACTTGTTTCACTGGCTTCATCACTCCAACTGAACTGTCAAACACACACCACACGATGCCAATGACTTGCTCTTCAACAATATGTCATTATGTTTTCAAAACTGTGAGTATCTTGCGGAAAACAAATTAACTAATAATAATCTGTTCTTCTTTATAATAATGTATACTTTAATACATGAAAATAATTACGTGTATTTATGTATTTTTGGGTCAATATGTTATTGGTAATTATTTTTTTATTCATTTTAATTGTCAAATGTTTCAGTTTGTGCGCTATGTTAAATGTTATATTATATGTAATGATGTTTGTCTCTATATTTCATAATTTTACTTCACTTAAGCTATTACACCTTTTTCGTTTCGATATGTCAACTATGGTTGTAACTATTCAATTAATGGTTGATATTATGGCGCTATTTATTCAGATATTTTATGATTGGTCGAGTAATGTTTTTTTAAATTATCAAACTATCTCTTCAGCACAAATGTTTGACGGGGAAGCTTTCCTAGAATACTGTGGGGGTATTGAAAACAACTCATTGTGCCATTTATTAAATGCTCAGAACAATAATACTGTCAACACTGATGATGAACCTGAAATAATCAAACACTCGCTTTATTATAATGACCCTAGTTTAAATAACCTGTTCCTAGAGAAAGGAAACATATTTAACATTTTAAGTTTAAACTGCCAAAGTATTAATGCAAAGTTTGATCAGATCAACATTAAATTGCAAGAGCTAAACAATAACGGTTATGAATTCACCGCTATTTGCTTACAAGAAACGTGGCTAACAGATAATTCTGATACATCACGTTTTATGATTAACGGATACACTCTGATTTCGCAAGGTAAAATATGCACCGCACATGGAGGATTAGCAATTTACCTATGCAACAAATATGATTATAATTCAATAAACATCTATCAGAATTCACAAGTATGGGAAGGACAATTTATTGAAATTATAGGAAAGCAACTTGACAAAAAAGTTATATTAGGAAATATATATAGACCACCCGAGCATAACAATGAAACATGTAAGACATTTATTAATGAATTTATTCCTCTACTTGGTCATCTTCAAAAATGTAAAAGTGAAGTCATCATTGCTGGTGACTACAATATTGATTTATTGCAAATTAAAGAAAATGCAATATTTGGCGAATATTTTGATTCTGTTGTTGCTCAAGATTTTTTTCCCTAAAATTACACTACCCACCAGGCTCTCGAGTAGAAACTGTACGCTCATAGACAATTTCCTATGTAAGCTATCACATGGTTACTCACAGGCAACTGCCGGTGTATTAATAAACACAATATCAGATCACCTACCATACTTCATATTTTTAGATTATCTAGAACAAAAGCGAGTATATGCCACCAAATCGATTAGAATCCAAACTTGGAATACAGAATCAATAAATAAATTTAAATCGGAAATAAATAATGCAGGTATTTGTTACATGCTAAACACAACTAACAATGCCAATCCAAATGACAATCTCAACATTCTTAATGAAGTAATATCCAAACCAAAAGATAAATATTTGCCAGTTCGTATAATCAAATTCAATAAGCATAAACACAGCAAGTCTCAGTGGATCTCAAAAGGTATAATCCGGTCAGTTGCTTACAAAGACAAATTATATAAGAAATTAAAACAAACACCTACAGATTCCGAGCAATATATAAATCGTAAAACTAACTTTGCTACTTACCAAAGAATTCTGAGAAAACTAATTCGTAATGCCAAAAAAACATATTATCATAATCGTTTTGAAAAATGTAAGAATGACATTAAACAAACATGGTGTACTATCAAAGAAGTTATTAATCGGACTTCAAAGAAATTGGAATTTCCTGATCACTTTCTGATTGACAATAAATTGATAAGTGATACCAGTGTCATTGCTAACAAATGTAGTTGTTTCTTTACAAATGTAGGACCTAAGCTAGCAGCTGAAATAACTAATACAAACAATGCAAATTTCATGGATTACCTACAAAATCCGATATTACATAATTTCACATTTAAACTAATTGCTGAAGGAACTACCATAAATATATTAGATAGCTTAAAACCTAAACCTAGTTGTGGCAATGATGGCATTTCCACTAAATTATTAAAAGCAATAAAACAAGAAATTTGCAAACCTCTCACCATCATAATTAATCAGTCACTAGCAACTGGCATTTTTCCTGACCCCCTAAAAATTGCAAAAGTAATACCACTTTATAAAAAAGGCGACAGGACATTACTTGATAACTATCGTCCAATCTCCATATTACCATCAATCTCCAAAATCTTTGAAAGAGTAACGTTCAATCAAATTCACATGTACTTCTCATCTCATAGTTTATACCACAATGGACAATATGGTTTTAGAGAAAAACACTCCACTCAATTAGCTGCACTTGAACTCATCAAAAGAATATCTCAGGATCTTGATCAAGGTATCACTCCAATAAATGTATACCTTGATTTGTCAAAAGCATTTGACACCCTTGACCATAATATTCTTTTATCTAAATTACAGCTTTATGGGTTCACAAATTCGGCACTAAAATTTTTGTAAAAGCTTCTTAACAAACACGAAACAGTTTGTACAGATTAATAATGCTAAATCTTTCGAAGCCGATATAACAAAGGGTGTACCCCAAGGCTCAATATTGGGTCCTTTATTATTCATTATATATATGAATGATATCATCCACTCTAGTAATTCATCTAAGTTCATAATGTTTGCAGATGACACCACTTTATTCACTACACTACATTCCAATGAACACTATGATATTCACAATGAAAGACTAAACAACGAATTAGAAAAAATAAGTACAGTATTTGGCTCAAAGTTAAACAATTTTCACTAAATGTAAAAAAAACAAAAGCCATGATATTTCATATGCCACAAAAAAAGGTTCAGCTTCCTCTCCTTCAAATAGCTGAATCAAATATTGAATATGTAGATAATTTTAATTTTCTCAGTATCACTATTAACAAACACCTAAATTGGGCTAGTCATATAGATGCACTGGCTTCCAAAATATCAAAAACCATAGGAGTGTTAAGTAGTCTCAAACACATCCTATCAATCAACATCCTGAGAACAATCTATAACTCCCTAATCATATGCCACCTCAATTATGGAGTGTTGGTCTGGGGGACTCAGAGTAATCTAAATAATAAAATTATCAAATTACAGAAAAGGGCAGTTAGAAATATAACTACTAGTAATTATCTGGCTCATAGTGAACCAATTTTTAATAAACTTTACCTCTTAAAGCTTGAATAGAAATCAACTACTCAAATTTATTTATAAATTGATCAACAAGCAGCTGCCTGATTATTTCAACCAAAACCTACTCTTATACAATACCCAGCGCCATCAACATGCCACTAGGGCAGGCACAGATGTATTTATCCCTAGAGTCAATCACGAATTCTCAAAAAGAAACATCAGGTTCTGCATAGCAAAGATATTTAATAATTCTCCCGATATCATTATTAATAAAATATTCACCCACAGTATCCATGGATTCTCCACCCATATTAAAAGATACATTATTGAAAGGTATCAAAATGCTTGTACTATTATTAACTGCGGTAGATAATTAACTTAAATCCCTATGTATACGTCGCATTGTAATTACTAGCTAATTATATCTTGGCAGATTTAATGTTGTCTTTAACATAAATTTATTGTAATGTATATTATTGCATTTAGTTTTTTTTGTGCTTATTATATGCGTATATGTGCACATGTATATGTAAGCTACTGTACGAAATTTTGATTGTAATCTTTACTATGGCATGTTCATGTATTATTAGCTAACTTACTTACTTACTTAGTCCTCTTCGTGCCCGGTGGCACATAAGGCATCAACAAGAGAGCGCCACTGCTGTCGGTCTGCAGCCCATTTGGTGATGGTGTTCCATGTCAGGCTGCATTCTTTCATCTCCTTCTCCACTGTTCGTCTCCATGTTTCTTTTGGGCGACCACGTCTCCTTTTTCCATCTGCTGTCCAGCGTAAGGCTGTCTTGGGCAGTGCGCCAGGTGACATTCGGCACACGTGTCCAAGCCATCTCCATCTTCTCCTCTTTATCTGTGTGGCCAAGGATGTTGCATCTGTTTTGTGGTGCAGCTCTTCATTAGTGATGGTGTTGGGCCAAAATACTCCTAGGATCTTCCGTAGACACTTGTTTTGGAAGGTCTCAAGCTTGTCTGCTAGCTTGGCTGTCAGTTTCCAGCACTCAGAGCCATAGAGAAGTACACTGAGAACATTACTATTGTACAGTCTCAGTTTTGTTTCAAATCTCAGTTGCTTGGATTTCCAGATGGGCTTCAGCATAGCGAAGGTCTGACTTGCCTTTCTGATCTTAGCCGTGGCATCTTTTGCAGAGTCTCCATCTGTTGTGATTTTGATTCCCAGGTATGCAAAGTCCTGAACGTCTTCCAAAGCATCACTGTTGTTTATGTTGTTTATGGTGATGGGGTTATCTGTCTTGTTGTTGATCCTCATCAGTTTGGTTTTTGCTGTGTTGAGCTTTAACCCAATCTGTGGTGCTGTTCTTGTGAGTTTGTCCATCTTTTCTTGCATGTCCTTGTGCCTGTTAGACAGCAGTCCAATGTCATCTGCATAGTCCAGGTCTTCCAAGATCGAGGTAAGTGTCCATCTGATGCCTCTGTTTCCATTTTTGGTGATTTCTATCATCAGCCAGTCGATGGCAAGGGTGAAAAGAAATGGTGATAGAATGCATCCCTGTTTTACTCTGGATTTTATGCTAAAGCTGTCTGACATGTGACTGTTACAGGCGACTTGACATTGGACGTCTGTGTAAATTATCTTGATCACATTTACCATCTTCTGTGGGATCCCGTAGTGCCGTAGTATTCTCCACAGAGATTCTCTGTGAAGGCTGTCAAAGGCCTTTTCAAAGTCAATGAAGGCAATGTAGATCGTACTGTTCCATTCCGTGCTTTGTTCCAAAATCTGCCGTAGCGTGAAAATGTGGTCGATGCATGACTTTCCTCTTCTGAATCCGGCTTGTTCCTGGCGGAGGTTTGTATCAGTAGCTGCTGATATTCTCTTCAGGATTATGCGGCTGAAAATCTTGCATGTCATTGATAACAAGGTTATGCCCTGCCAGTTGTTACAGTTCCCCAAGTCGCCCTTCTTTGGTAGCTTGATAATTGTGCCTGTCTTCCAATCATCTGGTGTGTTTTCTTCATCCCATATTCTCTGGAAGATCTGGTACAGGATTCTGGGTGTCTCTTGTTCATCTGCATTCAGCATTTCAGCGCAGACGCTGTCGCTTCCTGATGCTTTTCCATTCTTCTGGGCTTTAATGGCTTCTCTGACTTCTGCTTCTGTGATTTGGTCGAGGTTGATTTCAAGGTCATCTGCTGCCTCCGGGATGTCTGCAAGTCTGGGTGGATCTGCACGATTGAGAACCTGTTGGAAATGCTCCTTCCATCTCTCTATCTTGTCTTTCTCGACTGTGATTATCTTTCCATCTGCATCTTTCAGTGGGATATTCTGGTTTGGACCTGTATCTCCTTTCAGCTTCTTGGTTATTTGGTAGAGTGACTTCATATCCTTTCTTCTTGCTGCTGCTTCTGCGTCTTCTGCGAGGTTTTCAATGTAAGTGCGTTTGTCTACTCTGGTACTCCGTTTTACTTCTTTGTCTTTTTGTGAGTATTCTCTTGAAAGTCTTTCTTTGAGTCTTGGGGACTTTGTGGTGAGCAGCTTTTTCTTTATTCCTTTCCTTTGGTCTATTTTGTCCCAAGTTGATGTGGAAATCCACTGCTCTTTTTTTGCTCTTCTGTAGCATAGCAATGCTTTCCCTGCTAGCTCCATGGCCCTGTTGAAACTGTGTATAGTCATCTCTGTTTCCTCCTGCAGAATACCAAAACTGTTCTTCAGAGCAATTGTGAACTGTTGCTTGGTTTCTGGGTTTTGTAGCTTGGTGGTATCAAAACGCTCTTTCTTCTTCTCTCCTGTCTTTGCCTTTCTCAGTTTCAGAGCAAGTTTTCCTATCAACAGGTTGTGGTCACTGCCAACATCAGCAAGTCTCCTTGTTTTGACGTCTTGTAGAGAGCGTCTCCATTTTCCATTTACAAGGATGTGATCTATTTGACTCTCAGTTCTGCCGTCTGGGGATCTCCATGTCAGCTTATGTATTGTCTTATGTTGGAAGAGTGTCCCTCCAATCACGAGGTCATTCTCCCCATATATGTCACACAATCTGCTGCCGTTATCAGTCATTGTACTTGTTCCGTGTTTGCCCATGATCCTTTCCCTGTTAGTGTTGTCGCTCCCAACTCGTGCATTGAAATCTCCAAGAACCACTAGTACGTCATGTTTGGGGATGTATTCCAAAATTGACTGAAGACTGTCATAGAAGTTATCTTTTTCTTCTTTTTCTGTTTCCTCTGTAGGTGCGTAACAGGTTACCACTGAGAGTTTGATAAATCTGGACTTAAATCTAGCATAAAGAAATCGTTCAGTTATTGGTTTCCATTCAAGTAGAGTGTTACCTTTCTCCTTCTGGATGATCAGGGCTACTCCCTGTCTATGCTGGTTGTCCTCTCTGCCTAACCACAGTATGGTATCTCCTGTCGCCAGTTGTCGTTTTCCAGCTCCAGTCCATCTAGCCTCCATGATACCTAGAAGGCTGATTTTGTATTGGTGCATTTCCTGGAGAACCTGTGCCAGTCTTCCTGTCTGATATAGTGTTCTCACATTCCAGCATCCGATGTTGATAAAAGATACATTATTGAAAGGTATCAAAATGCTTGTACTATTATTAACTGTTATATATGCGGTAGATAATTAACTTAAATCCCTATGCATATGTTGCATTGTAATTACTAGCTAATTATATCTTGGCAGATTTAATGTTGTCTTTAACATAAATTTATTGTAATATATATTGATGCATTTTTTTTTTTTTTGGCTTATTATATGCGTATATGTGCACATGTATATGTAAGCTACTGTACGGAATTTTATATATATTTTATTGTAATCTTTACTATGGCATGTTCATGTATTATTAGCTAAATTACTCTGTAAATATATTATTACTATTATTATGCTACAATTATTATTCAAGGTGGCTCTCGTGGTAGCGGCATTTAAATGCCTTAACGGGAGTCTCCTGACCTATTGTATAGGTAATATAACATTTAAATGCCTTAACGGGAGTCTCCTGACCTATTGTATAGGTAATATAACATTTAAATGCCTTAACAGGAGTCTCCTGACCTATTGTATAGGTAATATAACATTTAAATGCCTTAACGGGAGTCTCCTGACCTATTGTATAGGTAATATAACATTTAAATGCCTTAACGGGAGTCTCCTGACCTATTGTATAGGTAATATAACATTTAAATGCCTTAACGGGAGTCTCCTGACCTATTGTATAGGTAATATAACATTTAAATGCCTTAACAGGAGTCTCCTGACCTATTGTATAGGTAATATAACATTTAAATGCCTTAACGGGAGTCTCCTGACCTATTGTATAGGTAATATAACATTTAAATGCCTTAACGGGAGTCTCCTGACCTATTGTATAGGTAATATAACATTTAAATGCCTTAACGGGAGTCTCCTGACCTATTGTATAAGTAATATAACATAACACATACTTGTAATCATTGGTCTTGGTCTAATAAATTTCATTTCATTTCATTCATTCATTCATTAATTTAATGCATGTTTCCCATCATTCTTCTTCAACTCAAACTTAACTTCATATCCCTTAATCCGTGATGTCTAGACTCTGTAAACTGCATATTTTTGGCATGAATGTACCCTTTTGCATAGATCTAATGGCCC
Organism: Lamellibrachia columna; assembly: GCA_963662155.1. NCBI lineage: Eukaryota > Metazoa > Annelida > Polychaeta > Sabellida > Siboglinidae > Lamellibrachia > Lamellibrachia columna. Next base: position 47,479,395 of record OY759274.1, read on the forward strand.
CATATCAGGCCACTTAAGTTCACCATAATATCTAATGGCCTCATATGTTCACTTGGCTGGAAGCAACCAGCCCCAAATGTTTACTTTAGACATATTGGCAGAGGTAATCAAGCCATAATTAACCATCAACTTATCAACCTTTGACCCAACCAGTGGACATTCCATTGTTTAGGTCTTCAAACATTGTGCTGGTCTGTCTCAGGCTAGTGACTGCAGGCCTGCTGGAAATGCCACTGGGTGTCATTGCCAGTGGGTGACATAGTAGTAGCTAGTACTAGTTACTAGCTAGACACTACTAAACAACAACTGACATTAGTATTTCAGTAGTAAACATTACACAATGTTCATATATAATTTTTATTTAATAAAACAATAAGTCTGTTTTACAGTTTATTTGTGTTTCGTCTTTCTTATAAGATTATAGGTTTATCTTCTCTAAACTTAGCGGGCTGTGGGCTTGCGGGCTGCGGGCTTACCTGAGTTTGGCCCGTGGGTATGGGCTGGGTATGGGCCTGAAACTTGTGGGCCGGGCCTGGGCCAAACATTCACAGTCTGGGTCGGGCCTGGGCTTAATTCTAGTTTGCGGGCCCGGGCCGGGCCTGGACTCTAACTGCTAATTGCGGGCCGGGCTTGGGCTCAAATTATAGGCGCAGCGCACTAATATATATATATATATATATATCAATACACACACATTATATATATATATATATACATATATATATATATAACCCTGGTGTTCCTATTGACGATCGTAGAGTGCCGCACACTACAAGACGATGTAAGATGAGGTAAAGCCTGCCATACACATACCGACTCTTAGTCGCCAATTGTTTGTTTGCTGACAACTACCCTTTCGGCCGACCGATTTTTGGAATGCCAGATGCCCACAAAACCTGTTGCCAATTGTTGGTGGAGAACATACACATAACAACTACGTTGAATTGCCAACTGAAAAAGTAGTCGCCAATGTGTTGGCAACTAAAAAATCGGTATGTGTATGGAGGGCTTAAGAATGTCAAAGACGAATCGTCGTAGATATCGAACATGTTCAATCTATATGACGATCCACGTCGCGACAAAAAGCCATCAACGACAGTCGTAGACTCTACTAAAACCCCCCATGCACATACCGAAACAAACCTTTGGCGACTAAGTCTATTGTATGGCAGGCTTTAAAGTGCTGCACACTATATACGATGATTCGTTGGCGACGATCGTGTTGCGTCGCTGTCGCGTAGTGTGCGATGGACTAAAAGCCCGCCATATACACATATACCGGTTCTTCAGTTGTCAACATGCTGGCGACTACTTTTGTTTTGGCAACTGAAATGTAGTTGTTACGTGTATGTTCTCCACTGACAAAATCGGCTGCGGGTAGTTGTCAGCAGATAAACTGTTGGCGGTAAAAGTCGGTATGTGTATAGCGGGCTTAAAGCCCGTCATGCAAATACCAATTATTCAGTTTCCAACATGTTAATTGGAGACTATTTTATTAGTTGGCAACTCAAATGTTATATGTGTATGTTATATGTGTATGTTATATGTGTATGTTATATGTGTATGTTATATGTGTATGTTATATGTGTATGTTATATGTGTATGTTATATGTGTATGTTATATGTGTATGTTATATGTGTATGTTATATGTGTATGTTATATGTGTATGTTATATGTGTATGTTATATGTGTATGTTATATGTGTATGTTATATGTGTATGTTATATGTGTATGTTATATGTGTAAGTTATATGTGTATGTTATATGTGTATGTTATATGTGTATGTTATATGTGTATGTTATATGTGTATGTTATATGTGTATGTTATATGTGTATGTTATATGTGTATGTTATATGTGTATGTTATATGTGTATGTTATATGTGTAAGTTATATGTGTATGTTATATGTGTATGTTATATGTGTATGTTATATGTGTATGTTATATGTGTATGTTATATGTGTATGTTATATGTGTATGTTATATGTGTAAGTTATATGTGTATGTTATATGTGTATGTTATATGTGTATGTTATATGTGTATGTTATATGTGTATGTTATATGTGTAAGTTATATGTGTATGTTATATGTGTATGTTATATGTGTATGTTATATGTGTATGTTATATGTGTATGTTATATGTGTAAGTTATATGTGTATGTTATATGTGTATGTTATATGTGTATGTTATATGTGTATGTTATATGTGTATGTTATATGTGTATGTTATATGTGTAAGTTATATGTGTATGTTATATGTGTATGTTATATGTGTATGTTATATGTGTATGTTATATGTGTATGTTATATGTGTAAGTTATATGTTATATGTTATATGTGTATGTTATATGTGTATGTTATATGTGTATGTTATATGTGTATGTTATATGTGTATGTTATATGTGTAAGTTATATGTTATATGTTATATGTGTATGTTATATGTATGTTCTCCACCGACAATTGGCAACACTTTTTGTGGATATTTGGCATCTGAAAAATCGGTCGGCCAACGGTTGGTCGACAGGTAGTAGCCAACAATGTGTCGGCAGACAAACTGTTGACAACTAAAGGTCTGTATGTATATTAGTGTGACAAGCTCGCTTCGCCAGTTTGCTGGCGTTGCGCTCGCTTTTTACATAAATGTGAGGGGATGGCAGGGATGTCAACAGGGATGTCAACAGGGATATCAACCTCCCATCTTCCAACTGTTTTAGGAGCCAACCTCCCATAATATTTGAGAGGTCACATCCCACCTATTGAGGCCTACCTTCCACCTCCACCATTTTAAAGAACTAATCCCCTCCCACTTCCTGCCACACGCCTTCAAGTGTGGCAACACGTGCTGCGGTTTACCCGAGCCAGTTGACCCACCTGCTTATCATCCAATCACTGCATTTGGGGGCGTGTCCTTTACGAGAGATCGCGCATACAGCGTAAAGGCCATCGCGCAAGCCAAGTTGACGTGCATTATTGATAGAGAGGCGGGAGGGCGCTGTTCTGGAGCACTTTTATAAAGTTACTCCATTTGCGCATACATTAATCGGACAGACTGTGGTCACTTGACTATTTAGGTCGGATTTGTTCCGAAAACAACAACAACAACAACGATGGAGTGCGGCGTCGACCGACCGTTACTAAAAATCGTCTGCTCGACTGCTGCAGCGCTGTTGGTCCTAGTGCCGCTCTTCGCGCCGCTATCAGAAGCGACTAGCGGCGGCAAGACGCTCACAGAACGCGACGTGCTTCGTACAAGGGCTAGTGTGTTGCATGTTGCGATCGGCCGCTCCGTTGACATCAATCCCGACACCGACCTTAATATCACTGTGTTACCGGGCGATCGCTGCACAGTACGTGTACTCCACGATGTCGATGCGTTGTCGCAGTTACCTGGTCGACTGATACCTCCCATCTTCCCCTGTCTCTTCGCAGCTGGTGACGTCAGGTACCAGCATTATGGCTCGCGTCATCCGTCTGAGGATATTGTCCGTCTGCATATTCGCTACGACTCCGAAACACAGACGCTGATTGTACCGTTCACATTGAACGTCGACGTGGACTTCACGCAGCTCGAGATCGTCACAAAGAACATGCCGCTCATCGTCAAGAAGCTACGCGGTTCTAGTCGGCCATTCACCGAACGTACGACTCACTTCACCTTCGACGACGCTACGCAGCTGTGTCGCGTCTCAGTGCTGTCTGGCGCAGGCGGCGTGCCACGTTACGGTGTCGTTGTTGATGCCGACGGCAACGGGCTTAGGGATCGCGACTGCGACGAGTTTATCTCTGCCAAGGTCCGTTATCGTCATACGGCGACGACTGACTCGCCTCGTCGTGACCACATCCCTATGCTGGCTCAGCTGTTCGACCGGCGGTCGGGCCGACTGGTCAAACAGGAATACTTGCAAGCGATGGTGCGCATCAAGGCTGGACAAACCAATAGGCGTCCGAGACTGACACACGATGCCTTGCTTAGACTTGAGGTTGACCAGTTCGTCCTTACGGCAGTCACAGCAGTGGTTCTTGCTGCTGAAGACCTCGAAACGCCAGCTGAACAACTGGTATTCAACATCACCCAGTTACCAGCGCTAGGTGAAGGATGTTTTGTCAGTACGGACGACCGCAACCAGCCAATCAGATCGTTCACGCAGAGAGATATGCAAGACTTAAAAATAGCCTATGATCCTCCCAGTCGTAATTCTGATATTCGGCGCATCTTCCAGTTTGGAATGCAGATTGTTGATGATGAAGGTGCCACTTCGGATCATTTCAGTCTCACAGTAATAGTCAAGCCGATGAACACACTGGCACCAATAGTTTCTTGCAACACTGGTATTCAGTTGTTAGAAGGACAGTCACGACCACTGCTTAGTAGCCAGAATCTACAAATATCGGATGAGGACAACGTGGGCAATGTGAGATTGTCTGTCATAGCTGGGTTGCGACATGGCTCACTAAATGTTGGCAATGTGGTTGAACAAAATTACTTCACCTCTGCCGATCTCGACAGCGGGAGCGTAGTTTATACGCATGATGACAGCGACACGTACAGTGACAACATCATTTTCAGAATGACAGATGGTGTGCACAATGTTGAATTCCTGTTTCCTGTCACGATCTACCCCAAAGATGATGAGCCTCCTGTCCTGAATGTTAACACTGGTCTGGAGACATACAAAAATGGTGCCATTCAAATAACTCCTGACATTCTCAGTGCAACAGACGTGGATAGTGATAATGCTGAAATAATATTCATACTTGAGCAACCGGTTTCTAAGAATGGCTACATTGTGTTCCGCCAGACAGAAGTTCCAATAGACCCAGATAAGTGGCGGTACATTGGAGGTTACTATGAACGACTAGTGTCAGAGTGGGGGCAGCGAGACTTGAATGCTGGCCACATATTCTACATTGAAAGTGGCACTACACACACAACTGACATAACGTTTAACAAGATCAAGTTTCGTGTTAAGGACACACACTTGCCACCAAACACATCTCCTGTCCAGCAACTGGTCATAACAGTCCTACCAGTTGATGATCAAGCTCCAACTGTCGTCAGTGGTACACCATATCATCTCTCTGTCAATGAATATGAAGTAACACCATTCAGCAAAGATGTAATGCAATACAGTGATGTTGATAGCAATAGTCGAGACCTCAAATACATCATCGTCCAACCTCCATACATCAGTGATCCAAGTGGCCTCTTAGACGGCGGCAGCATTGTTCTTTGTGAAGATGATGATGTCTTAATTGACATGTTCTCACAGACTCAAATTAATTTCAATAAGATATGCTACTGCCCACCCAGCTCAGAAATTGGCATTGCACCTCATGTTGTTAAGTTTGACTTCCGTGTGGTTGACCCAGCAGGAAACTCCATTGATGGTCAAAGTTTTGTCATCTATCTGAAACCGGTTGACAACAAACCCCCAATTGTCAAAAACAGTGGACTGACAGTGAAAGAGAATGACAGAGTTGTTGTCACATCAGATATATTGGATGTGTTTGATCCAGACACGAATATAGATAAGATTGAATTTAAACTTATCCAGCTGCCCAAATATGGTTCACTTCACCTGGGCAGTGTCAGTGCACAGATTGGGGACACATTTATCAAGCGAGACATTGCTCTTGGACGTGTAGTTTATATGAATGCTGGAGAGGAAAAAGAAGAGGACTCATTCAGTCTTGATGTTACAGATGGATTACATTTCGTGCCAGTGACAATGAAGGTAAAAATTGACATGGTTGATGACGAGATGCCCACATTTGTGTTGCCTGGTTTGCTGGGTGTCACCATTGCTGTGGAGGAAGGAAAGTCAACCATTTTGACTGTTGACCATCTCAAGGCATCAGATCCTGACACAGATGACCAGATGCTGTCATTCATCATGGAAAACCAACCCAGAGAAGGGGCAATATTACTATCAGGACAGAGGACGGACAGTTTTACACAGAAAGATATTCTTAACGGTTTTGTTGTGTATCGTCATCTGGTGCCTGAAATTGGCGTTATTGGAAAAATTGACACATTCAATCTAAGCTTGTCAGACATGTCTGAGAAATGGGTAGTTGGCGGAAATCACATAACTAGGGTCAATGTGCAGGTAAAGATTATACCAGTAGATAATCAGAAACCACAGATAAGTATTTATGGAGAGTTTGTACTGCCTGAAGGTGGGAAAAAAACACTCGAAGCTGAATATCTAAATGTCTTTGATGCTGACTCTGATGAAGATGCCATTGTTTGTACTATCATAAAATCACCTTCCCATGGCTATCTGGAAAATATAGCCCCAGCACCAGGTTCTGAAAAGTCTCGCATTGGGATACCAATCAGTGCCTTCCCCAATGCAGACTTGACAAAGGGGAGCATTAATTATGTGCAGAGCATTCATCAGGGGATGGAACCAAGAAATGACAGATTCAGTATTGAATGCTCTGATGGAATCAATGTGTCTCCCAAAAAGGTTTTTCCTGTGATTATTACACCCTCCAATGACGAGAGCCCAGAGATCTTTGTGCGTGAATTTGTTGTACAGGAAGGAAACAATCTGGTCATAGATATGCCGATATTGAATGTGGTTGACAAAGATATTCCAGCCGATGAACTCCTGTTTGCAGTTTTATCTTTGCCAAACCATGGAAAAATCATGAGACATGAAGCGAGGGGCACATTTGATGTGAACAATTTCACAATGCATGAGATAAAACGTGGTAGTATTGTGTATGAACATGATAGCTCTGAGACAACTGAAGATGCATTTAAAGTGAAGGTGACAGATGGGAAACACTCAATTAAGAAGGAGATTGCCATCACGGTTCTTCCAGTTGATGATGAAACACCACGCCTGATGGTCAACAATGGATTAGATGTGGAAATGGGTGAAGTTGTCGTTATTACAAATGATGACCTTCGAGCCACTGACCTTGACTCAAATGATGACAACATCACTTACATATTGCAGAAAGTGCCTTCCTATGGCTTCCTTCAGCGAGTGGCACCGAATCTCATTGTCAACTTGACTCGGGGCATGAACTTCTCACAGTGGGAGATTAATTTGGGTCTCATGCAATATAGACACACTGGGCGAGATGGAGTGCGCGATCTGATTAAATTTGATCTCACTGATGGTCACAATCACTTCATTGACCGCTACTTTTATGTGAACATTGAGGGCGTCGATAAGATCTACCCTGAAGTTTTAAGCAAGGGTGTAGAGCTGCCAGAGGGTGGAAGCATCATATTGACAACCAATTTACTCAGCACTACAGATTCTAACAGCCCTGATGAGAACCTAGAATTCACTATAACTCGTGCACCCAGTAAAGGGTATTTGGAAATGACAAACCAACCAGGGTTGCCTATCACAACTTTTACACAACTGCAATTGGCTGGTAACAAGATCCGCTATGTTCATAGGAGTAATGATGAGAACAAACTTGACAGCTTTGTATTTGAAGTAACAGATGGCTTCAATCCTGTGTTTCGCACCTTCAGAATCTCGCTGACAGACATTGACAACAAAAAGCCAGTGTTGATGTTTGAGACGCTACGATTACAGGAGGGCAGCTACAAGCACATCACTCCGTTTGAATTGAAGGCAGTTGATCAGGACACAAGTGACCAGATAATAAAATTCACTGTTGCCAATGTCCCACAGCATGGCAGGATACTGTACAACCGTTCTAGAACCATCACTACGTTCACTATGCATGATTTGAATGAGAACATGATTTCCTACAAACATGATGGAAGTGAGACAACGACAGACGGCTTCTCTGTGAGGGTGTCGGATAGAACCCATCATGATTTCTATGTGTTCCCCGACACATCAACAACAACCCACCAAGCTCAGTTAATCCCGATTGAGATCATTCCAGTTGATAACTTCATCCCACGACTGAAACGCATCAAAGCAGCAACATCACTGTCACTATATGAAGGAATTGGAATTGGTTTCCTGTTTACCAGGCAGTACTTGAGTGCTGAGGACCGAGACAGCCCTAATGACAAGTTGGTGTATGTGGTCACTCGCCTGCCACAGTTTGGTTACTTCATGAACCAAGCTGGTGGAAATAGGAGCATCAACAGTTGGACACAAGGTAGGCAGTATATATATATATATATATCTGACAGTCTCAACAGAAAATTTGTGCTATTTTAAGTTGTGGGGGGAGAATCATTCTACTTGCATGGTCCCTACTAAGGAGGGGGTGGATTGAGAATCATTCTACTTGCATGGTCCCTACTAAGGAGGGGGTGGATTGAGAATCATTCGACTTGCATGGCCCCTACTAAGGAAGGGGTAAGAGAATCATTCTACTTGCATGGTCCCTACTAAGGAAGGGGTGAGAGAATCATTCTACTTGCATGGTCCCTACTAAGGAAGGGGGTGGGAGAATCACTACTTGCATGGTCCCTACTAAGGAAGGGGGTGGGAGAATCACTACTTGAATGGTCCATACTAAGTAGAGGGTACAGGGAGAATTACTCTACTTGCATACTAAGGAGGGGGAGGAGGAAAAATTGCTCTACTTGCATGGTCCCTACTAAGGAAGGGGGCGGGAGAATCACTACTTGAATGGTCCATACTAAGTAGAGGGTACAGGGAGAATTACTCTACTTGCATACTAAGGAGGGGGAGGAGGAAAAATTGCTCTACTTGCATGGTCCCTACTAAGGAGTGGGAACAGGGACAATCATTATTTGCGTGGTCCCTAGTAATGAGTGGGAAAAGGGAGAATCACTACTTGCATGGTCCCTACTAAGGGGAGGAGGAATAATCACCCTATTTGCATGGTCCCTACTAAGGAGTGGGAAGTGGGAGAATCATTACTTGCATGGTCCCTACTAAGGAGGGAGAGGGGAGAGAATAATTCTGCTTGCATGGCCCCTACCAAGGAGAAGGAGGGTAGAAATCACTCTACTTGCGTGGTCCTACAAAGGAGGGGGAGGGAGAATCATTCTATTTCTACTAGCATGGCGCCATTTGATTTTCCTGTTGAAAATCGAAATAAAAATGAAATTAGAGCAATTTTGTAAATTTATATAATCTGAATACAATGCATTTCTAAAGGAATATTTTAAACAGTTGTATATGATTTCCAAATAAATGCCATTTAGCATTTATGGCAATTCTTATGTTGGTTACATTTAGCAAATTAATATTATTAAATTTGAGTCTTGTCAGTGCAACTTTGACCATAAAACTGACCATCTTGTCAGTGCAACCTTGACCATTAAAAAAGAAAAGTGGTCGTTTAATACAAGACTTTGTTCAGAAAGTGGCATCAATATTATTATAATTTGTATGACACAGCCAAGCTGACTCTTTGGCTGTCTTTGTGAGTCTTTGTGAATCTTTGGCAGTCTTTGTGAGTCTTTGCTGTCTTCTTTCCGAGATACATGCTGAGATGTCTGAGGTATCAACTTACTTAGTTAGCTATCTCTGAATCTGAATTATAATCAACATACCTCAATTAAGAGTATCACTGATAGTGGGTTTGCATAGAGACCACCAACTCTGTGAGTCCACACAAGTTACACATTACACCAGGCAGAAGGGACACAGCTTTTAGTGTCTCATCTGAAAGATACACATTTCCAACTTCCTACACTCATACGCCTGATATTAGATGAAACAGCAAGTGGTACCCAATTCTTATGAAATGACCAGGGCTGCCAGCCAGGAGTTTGAACCCAGTGCTCCATGGTCACGAGGCGAGCACCAAACTAGTTGAACCACTGTGCTGAATTAGCTGACCAATCTTCTTGCTGGCATAGGTCTAAGCCAAGCTCTCTTGTTGTTGTGTTAGCCAAGCTGACCAGTTGCAGAGAGAGGGAGTCTGTCTCTTTGTTGAGATAACAAAGCTGTGTAGTGTGTCCTTGCGACATTTAGCTTCAGTTTTGTCCTTGCAAGCTGTCACCTCCATGCTTACATTGCTCTAGCATGAGTCAACTCCCACTGCCTTTGATCAGTACTGATTGATGCAGGACATGACCTGCATCACAGAATCATGTGCAAATATATGAATCCAGTGTTTTGGTACTGAACTCATCCACTCCACCTCTTGATCTAATATGGGCCATCTATTTGGTGACATTTGTGTTATGGTAGATGGTAGATGAAAATGGTAGATGTTATTAAATTTTGGGAATATAAATATCAACATACAAGACACGGGAACATGGATGTAAAATGTAAAGTGAAGATATTGTTCTAGGTACAAAGAAAAAAGAAAAGGACTTAGGTCTGCTAAGTAACAATTAGTGCTGACATGAAAGTTTCATGGGAGTTTGGGGTTGCAACTTCAAAGGGTAATCAAATTCTTGGGTTGATTAGGAGAAATATTACATACATGTAAATGGAAAAATGGCTAATTATACCTCTGTATAAAGTAACAACTCGCCCTTATTTAGAACACTATATACAAACTCGGAGGCCATATATAATAAGAAGAATACAGAGGAGAGCAACAAAACTAATTCCAGAACTGAGAGACCTTACTTTAGTTATGAAAAATGCCTAAAAGAATGTGTTTTTTGTTTTGGATGGCAATCTTTTAATTCTTATTAAATCTCATATTCGTGAAAACGTTCATCAAGTTGGTAGAGAATAATGAAGTAACAATTTTCTTCTAATCACAGCTATTTAGATTTACTTTACATTTTGGCTACCATGGGTAGTCTTCATCACTAACTAAATTCTGGGATGACTAGTTCTTCTGCTTGTCAGTTGGTATGGCAAGCAGGCCGTGCCATTATACGTAGCTGGGTTGGTATGGCAAGCAGGCCGTGCCATTATACGTAGCTGGGTTGGTATGGCAAGCAGGCCGTGCCATTATACGTAGCTGAGTTGGTATCCCCCTCGTCTCAGTTTATGAGTGGAGTCATCTTTACCCATAAACAAAAGTAAGTCAGTAATGGTGGAGCATAAGTCTGCATTCACAGACGATGCAGATAGAAACAGTTGCATCATTGACTGGGAGCAAAGGGGACCCGAGCAAAGAGGACCTGAGCAAAGGGGACCCGAGCAAAGGGGACCCGAGCAAAGAAGACCCGAGCAAAGGGGACCCGAGCAAAGGGGACCCGAGCAGAGGGGACCCGAGCAGAGGGGACCCGAGCAGAGGGGCCCCGAGCAGAGGGGACCCGAGCAAAGGGGACCCGAGCAAAGGTTATTGACAGAGAAAGCAACAGATACACAAGATGGATTAAAGTGGCCTTTTGGATCAGAAAGATGACTCCAATCATGAATTGAGACAAAGGGGGACACCAACTGCTTGTCATGCCAACTGGCGAGCAAAAGAAGAACCAGTCATCCCAGAATTGAGTTCACGGCTACAGATGGTAGAGCTGAAACGTTGAGTAAATAAATCTCAATAGTTCTCATTAGAAGAATATCGTTACTTCATTGTTAAATCTTGACAGATACAATGTGATGGTTAAATATCAGTAATTTTGGAAAGTTATTGCTGTAATAAATGTAGTGTTTTGGCCATTCACGATTCACCTGTTAGCTTTGGTCACATGATGATGTTGACAGTGACATAATGTTGACAGCTTTAATAACATGACAATCGTGATGATGTTGACAGGCATGTGATCAACAGGAAATGTAAGATAGAATATTACACTTTTAAGTAAATTAAGCATTTATATTTAGTAATTGTCATTCCACGTTGTTGTAGAGTTAAGAATTTTTATATGACAATTACCACACTAGTATAGCATGTGTTAGACAAATGTTCTCTCCAGAACGTTGAGGCATTACTGTTAAAATAGGATATCTTGCAATTACTTAACAGGATTGAACAAGATTGCCATCCCAAACAACAAGTTCAATATGGCAAGTGGACAAGGAAGCCGTTGGCTTATCAAAGTCCAACAATTTTATCGTCTATGTATAGCCCACCCTTATCAGATATCTGTCAATTCTATTTTTAAACATATTCACACTACTAGCATTAACACAATCATTTGGCAGTTTGTTCCATTAATTTATCACCCTCTGTGAGAAAGAGTACTTTCTCATGTCCAACCTACACTGCTCCTTAACTAATGCTGCTTTGTGTCATCTGGTTCTACTGCCTTCTTTAAGTTTGAAGAACATATTCCTATCAACATCCTCATAACCGTTCACTATTTTGAACACTTCTATTTGGTCTCCTCTTAGTCTCCTGGTCTCAAGTGTTGTCAAATCACATTCCAATAAGCAGCTTTCGTAACTAAAGTCTCTCAATTCTGGAATCATTTTAGTTGCTCTTCGTTGTATTCTTTCTAGCTTGTCTATGTCCTTTTTACGATATGGCCTCCATGCTTGAATACAATATTCCAAATGTGGTCTAACTATTGCCTTGTACAGGGGTACAATTAGCTGTTTCTCCTTATATGTGATTGTTCTCCTAATTAGCCCTAGCATTTCAATACCTTTCGAAGCAGCAATCCCACATTGCTCTGAAACTTTCATGTCAGCACTAAATGTTACTCCTAGGTCCTTTTCTTGTGTGGTTCTACCTAGTACAGAATCCCCTATTTTATATTCTTCTACCATGTTTCTGTATGCATTTACACTTTCCAAAATTGAATAATATTTGTCATTTTTCTAATTTATTTAGATCATCCTGTAAACTTTGTTTATCTGTATCATTAGTAACCTATCTGCATACTTTTATGTCATCTGCAAATTTCAGTACTGTGCTAGATATGTCATCTTCCAAGTCATTTATATATGTTAAAATTAAAAGTACAGGGCTAGTATAGGACCAATTACCCGGCCTAATATGATCCCTGTGGCACCCCTCTCAAAACAGATTTCCAGTTTGAAATCTCACCATCTACTATCACTCTGTCTTCTGTGTGTAAGCCACATCTACCCACTTTGTAATTTTTTCCAAAAAACATGTTTGATGTTTTGAATACATATGAAGCTCTGATGAAATGTCAAGACAACCTAACAATGTATTTTGCTGTTTTATCAATGCATTTATTTAAGCTTGAAAAATAATGAAGTTAATAAAGAATTTTGTATAACTTTCATCTGGTTTTCAAAGTTTTATGAAGTCCATGTGTTAGAATATTGGGTGTAAACCCGGAAATATGACTGTTTAGGATCAAACAATTGTTCATCTAAGCAATCAGCATATTTACAATCACTGCTCACTACTGCAAGAAAACCTAGGCAGCTTATTGTTGTCATCTAGTTATTATCTAAAGCTGCTCAAACTCTGTTGAACTACATTGTTGTTAGTGTTAAGTCTTGCAAATATAATAACATTAATCTAAAAACCCATCTTTTTGTCCTTGCCTATCCTCCTTTGGTTTGGTTTTGACTACTACTGAGCTTGGGTTCTCGAGGATTTTGGCACAATGGATTTTTTCTCATTGTATTATATTGTTTAATCAGTACAGCTGTACTGCAATTATGTATAAAAATAGTTCCCACATACCTCATACCATAATGATACATTGTGTGCCAAAGAAATGTCCTCTCCAGATTGTTAATTTTACAGCTAAACTTTGAAGCCAATTTTTATGAAATATATGTAACGTCATGCTCCTAAGATGTTAGCGTTAATGTAATATCATCTGTAGTTTTTGGAAATAATATGAACCAAACACTGAAACAGTTGGAACACTGAGTGTTTATTGTCCAATATGCATAGCCAATACACAATATTCTTATTAACGACACCTTACGTAACAATTTAACCTCTATCCATAATGTTGTATTGAAATTCTGGTTTAAATTCACACAATATCATAGTGCTTATATTTTTGTTTTTACAGATTAGCCCAAGGATAGTCAGGACCCTAACCTGTACTGTTGTAATACATAGTTTGTTTTTACAGATTAGCCCAAGGATAGTCAGGACCCTAACCTGTACTGTTGTAATACATAGTTTGTTTTTACAGATTAGCCCAAGGATAGTCAGGACCCTAACCTGTACTGTTGTAATACATAGTTTGTTTTTACAGATTAGCCCAAGGATAGTCAGGACCCTAACCTGTACTGTTGTAATACATAGTTTGTTTTTACAGATTAGCCCAAGGATAGTCAGGACCCTAACCTGTACTGTTGTAATACATAGTTTGTTAGTCTGACTTTTTACTGAACTGTTTCAATAAAGTAAGACAAATTCTGAACAGGAATGTCCTACATAAACCAGTTGTGGCCTAATTCCAGCTGGTGCCACATAGACTGACAGGAAATGTTTCTCAATGGCACTGTTTGTGTAAAGCAGCTTCATTGTTTAAATATAGATCATCTAGCCAGACTTTGTCTGGCACACTATTGATATTACTTGATTGCTGAAATCACCACTTCAGACTAGAAGTTTGCTGTTTGTTCCACTTGTTATATTCATGAGTGTGTCATTATATTGTTGATCTCAATGCCAGTACAATTATGTCAGTGTCAAATATATTAATATTTAATAAGTGATTGACAGTTGCTTTGATCAGACTGCATAAGATTGAACACTTTGAGGCATAGCTGTGTGTATCATGATGAAGAAATTTTTTAGATCTATAATTGTCTTAAATAAGTAAAGTGTGAGGTTAGTGGATTAAATAGATTTTACATGATGATGATAGTCTCGCTGTTACACACATGGTATCTATACTCAGCTGATGCCATTTCAGACGATATACTCTCCATTTTATGTATATACTTATTTGTAAAACATGCTACATGTGCACTAACTGTTCAGTTTACACAATTAACTTCTGTTTAGAAATTCTTAACGTAGTTTTGTAACCACCCACTTCATTGGCCTTTTTCTGTCAGTTACGACAAGACAGAGTGAAACTGTCTTACAGACCTGGCCCACCAACCCATTGTATGTACTGGACCACATGGTTATTGCACCCTGCAATTTGCCACCTCCATTCTTTAGCCTATAATGCTAAATTTGGTGATATTTACACTCAATATCCATTTGTGTGATGTTGAAGTTTTACACAGCTGTATTTATAATCCATGTGACAAAAGTTTAACAATCCTTTTTAATACTGTTAGGTACTATGTAATCAGCAAATGAAAGGATTTCCATCACCTGCCATAGTGATAGTTCATGTTCAGTCATGCATAACTAGCTGCACATGGTTGCAGAGATAATGTCTCACAGGTTATCTCCATTATCAAAAGGTGATAGAAACTATTGTCAGGCTGGTTCTGTAGGTCACCCGGTTGTGTATGATGGATTCATAAATTGGTTAAAACTCGACACACAAACAGGGATTTTTAGGATAGTAAATGAAGTTACTTGAGCATCTTATTACTCACATTCACCAAAATAGTGACAAGTTTGCAAAAAGCAGCTTTGTCAGATCATTTTTTTTTCAGGGCAGACATTTTAAGATTTAACAAGATTGCTATCCAAGGCAAAAGGCCCAGATGGCAAGTGGACAAGGAAGCCATTTGGCTTATCGAGAGTCAAACATTTTTCATCTATGTGTAACCCGTCCTCCTGATATATGTGTCAACCTTGTTTTTAAACATATTCACGCTGCTAGCAGTTACACAATCTGTAGATAATTTGTTCCATTCATTTATTGTCATCTGTGAGAACGAGTACTTCCAATCTACACTGATCCTTCACTAATGTCCTCTAGTTCTACTATCTTTGTTGAGTGAGAAAACAATATTTCTATCAATATTTTCGTACCCATTTAATATATTAAAAACTTCAATTTGATCTCCTCTTAACCTCCTTGTTTTTAGGGTTATGTTATCGTCCAAGTCATTGATATATTATATTAAGACTAATAAAGGTCCTAATACTGATCCTTGTGGTACCCTGATTTCCAGTTTGAAACCTCCCCATCTACTACAACACATTATCTTCTGTCAGTCAGCCATTGTTCTATCCAGTCAATTATGCCATCCCCGATACCATGGGCTTTTAATTTAAGTAGTAATCTTTGATGTGGCACTTTGTCAAAAGCTTTCTGAAAATTTAAGTAGATAATAATTATCTACTGGTGATCCCTCGTCTATTCACTTAATGATTTCTTCCAAAAAACAACATATTTGCTAAGCATAACCTCGCTTTTAGGAATCCATGTTGAGATGGTCTTTTATAATTTACAAATCACTGATATGTTAAACTCACTGGTTTGTAATTCTCAGACTTCTCAAACTTGCGCTAAAATACTGCGTATGACTAAATATTAACAAAAACTGTTTCCTAATATATATAATAAGTTTATGTAAGAGATATAATTATGTAACAGTAGGGGAAGGTTGGGTATTTTGAACCACTTATGAACATGGCCCGATATATCAAAGGAAACTATCAATGTTGTGCTTTCCACTATTTAATTTGAAACTTGTCAGTGATAGGCACCAATAGGTACAATAGGCACCAATAGGCACCAATAGGTACCAATAGGTACAATATGGCAACTATTTGACCACGCATTTGGGAGAAAATTAGAAATTTCAATGGATCTCTTTGTTGGGTATATTGTTTTCTTTGTTGGTTGATTTAGGAAATGGGGACATAGGGTCTCTGTGCCTGCAAGCATTTATACATTGTATGATGATCTGAAATTCCCACAAATGCTTAATCAATGGATATATTAATAAAATTGCTAATAGAAAAAATAACTTTTGGCCAAAAAAAATGTTAAGAGCTTTATTGAATGAAGGTATCAGTATTAGCCGTCTATGGTCTTGTCATCCTCCATCGTTTATCCACAGATGGGGTGTCATAGCTCACAACACCAGTGGTCCAATATAGAGGAATGTAGTCCAATATAGAGGAATGTAGTCCAATATAGAGGAATGTAGTCCAATATAGCGGAATGTAGTCCAATATAGAGGAATGTAGTCCAATATAGCGGAATGTAGTCCAATATAGCGGAATGTAGTCCAATATAGAGGAATGTAGTCCAATATAGAGGAATGTAGTCCAATGTAGTCCAATATAGCGGAATGTAGTCCAATATAGCGGAATGTTGTCCAATATAGCGGAATGTAGTCCAATATAGAGGAATGTAGTCCAATATAGCGGAATGTAGTCCAATATAGCGGAATGTAGTCCAATATAGAGGAATGTTGTCCAATATAGAGGAATGTAGTCCAATATAGCAGATCACACAGTAATGCACCCATACATAGATATCTACAAAGCTAGTGAAACTGTGCTTTTCAAACCTTCATTCATTGTTTAAATACTTATTTCTCCTCCTAAGTGCCTCGGTCAGCTGAAGCGTTACAAACTGCTGTCCCACATCACTTTGTTTACACACACAAATGTTACAAATGAAGCGTTACAAATTGCTGTCCCACATCACTTTGTTTACACACACAAATGTTACAAATGAAGCGTTACAAACTGCTGTCCCACATCACTTTGTTTACACACACAAATGTTACAAATGAAGCATTACAAACTGCTGTCCCACATCACTTTGTTTACACACACAAATGTTACAAATGCTCACCTTTTCGAAGTTTTTACGGAGCCCGCCATTTCTTATTCTCCATGCACATTTTATTTCAAAGTCAGTCGGGAGATGGAGCCACATTACCTTTGGTAGCGTAGTGAGAGATATATGGCTAGGGTCCAATATAGGGGTAAGACCACTGTCGACCTTCCTGTTTATTGTTTCACACAAATGTAGGGCATATTAAATTGTGATACGTGAATTGTTAAAAATCAAGCAATTATATGAATATTAATTTGAAAATAAACTCATTAGTATATTTAAAGAGACAGTATGACAGCCATATTCACATGTTTGTTTGTAGAAGCTATTGGCTGTGAAATAATGCATTTTTTTAGAGTTTAACAGGTGGAGGGATTTATAGATTTCTGCTATGAATACATTTTTGTCAGAATTGATGGGCATTGCACGTCGGGGCATTTTAAAAGAGCTGGAGGTATGTGGTTTTGACAAAACTTGGTAAGCATGTCAATGAGATGGCAGTTGCTGTGAAAAAAATTCAGAATTTGTTATGGTCACGTTTTCTTATAATCAGATTCTCTACAGTGGTCTGACCCCTATATCAGATGGTTCAACATACCCGGCCTTCCACTAATGCTTATTCTAATCAATTTTTTACGCTTTTTCCGACAATTCATTGCACCAAATTCAAACCACTACACCAAGATTCTCCCATGAAGACTTTCAGTTAGTCTACAATAATACATTGTTCTGTGTAAGTTTTGATTTATTTATAGGCTGGGTACAAATTAGGGGTTATAAAATGTTAATTAAATGTGAACTTTGTTTTAGGCAACTTTGAGTACCAAGTGATTCCTTCCCTAGTGAAATGAACAATTAACGAAATGTACAGTGTTTATATGTACTTAACTGTGCAATATTTAATATTCTAGTTATGTATGTACTTGTCTATATCCTTCAGCTGGTAAAATAAACCAGTTTTAATCCACCAACAAATTGTCACGTTTTATACTGTTCTAGCTGATGTTTTGCAGTGTCATTGTAAAAAAGCACTTGAGCTAGTTATCAGTGGTGAGTGCACAGCTAGATCACAACCCTTAATGGCTCACAGCCACACAGGAAACTGTTTGGCCTGGCTCACAAGTGGAGTGCACAGCTAGGTCACAACCCTTAATGGCTCACAGCCACACAGGAAACTGTTTGGCCTGGCTCACAAGTGGAGTGCACAGCTAGGTCACAACCCTTAATGTCTCACAGCCACACAGGAAACTGTTTGGCCTGGCTCACAAGTGGAGTGCACAGCTAGATCACAACCCTTAATGGCTCACAGCCACACAGGAAACTGTTTGGCCTGGCTCACAAGTGGAGTGCACAGCTAGATCACAACCCTTAATGGCTCACAGCCACACAGGAAACTGTTTGGCCTGGCTCACAAGTGGAGTGCACAGCTAGGTCACAACCCTTAATGTCTCACAGCCACACAGGAAACTGTTTGGCCTGGCTCACAAGTGGAGTGCACAGCTAGATCACAACCCTTAATGGCTCACAGCCACACAGGAAACTGTTTGGCCTGGCTCACAAGTGGAGTGCACAGCTAGGTCACAACCCTTAATGTCTCACAGCCACACAGGAAACTGTTTGGCCTGGCTCACAAGTGGAGTGCACAGCTAGATCACAACCCTTAATGGCTCACAGCCACACAGGAAACTGTTTGGCCTGGCTCACAAGTGGAGTGCACAGCTAGGTCACAACCCTTAATGGCTCACAGCCACACAGGAAACTGTTTGGCCTGGCTCACAAGTGGAGTGCACAGCTAGGTCACAACCCTTAATGGCTCACAGCCACACAGGAAACTGTTTGGCCTGGCTCACAAGTGGAGTGCACAGCTAGGTCACAACCCTTAATGGCTCACAGCCACACAGGAAACTGTTTGGCCTGGCTCACAAGTGGAGTGCACAGCTAGATCACAACCCTTAATGTCTCACAGCCACACAGGAAACTGTTTGGCCTGGCTCACAAGTGGAGTGCACAGCTAGGTCACAACCCTTAATGTCTCACAGCCACACAGGAAACTGTTTGGCCTGGCTCACAAGTGGAGTGCAGAGCTAGATCACAACCCTTAATGGCTCACAGCCACACAGGAAACTGTTTGGCCTGGCTCACAAGTGGAGTGCACAGCTAGGTCACAACCCTTAATGTCTCACAGCCACACAGGAAACTGTTTGGCCTGGCTCACAATTGGAATGCACAGCTAGGTCACAACCCTTAATGGCTCACAGCCACACAGGAAACTGTTTGGCCTGGCTCACAAGTGGAGTGCACAGCTAGATCACAACCCTTAATGGCTCACAGCCACACAGGAAACTGTTTGGCCTGGCTCACAAGTGGAGTGCACAGCTAGATCACAACCCTTAATGGCTCACAGCCACACAGGAAACTGTTTGGCCTGGCTCACAAGTGGAGTGCACAGCTAGGTCACAACCCTTAATGTCTCACAGCCACACAGGAAACTGTTTGGCCTGGCTCACAAGTGGAGTGCACAACTAGGTCACAACCCTTAATGGCTCACAGCCACACAGGAAACTGTTTGGCCTGGCTCACAAGTGGAGTGCACAGCTAGATCACAACCCTTAATGGCTCACAGCCACACAGGAAACTGTTTGGCCTGGCTCACAAGTGGAGTGCACAGCTAGATCACAACCCTTAATGTCTCACAGCCACACAGGAAACTGTTTGGCCTGGCTCACAAGTGGAGTGCACAGCTAGATCACAACCCTTAATGTCTCACAGCCACACAGGAAACTGTTTGGCCTGGCTCACAAGTGGAGTGCACAGCTAGATCACAACCCTTAATGGCTCACAGCCACACAGGAAACTGTTTGGCCTGGCTCACAAGTGGAGTGCACAATTAGATCACAACCCTTAATGGCTCACAGCCACACAGGAAACTGTTTGGCCTGGCTCACAAGTGGAGTGCACAGCTAGATCACAACCCTTAATGTCTCACAGCCACACAGGAAACTGTTTGGCCTGGCTCACAAGTGGAGTGCACAGCTAGATCACAACCCTTAATGGCTCACAGCCACACAGGAAACTGTTTGGCCTGGCTCACAAGTGGAGTGCACAGCTAGATCACAACCCTTAATGGCTCACAGCCACACAGGAAACTGTTTGGCCTGGCTCACAAGTGGAGTGCACAGCTAGGTCACAACCCTTAATGGCTCACAGCCACACAGGAAACTGTTTGGCCTGGCTCACAAGTGGAGGTGTTAGACTGTCACATATGGCAGTTTAAGAGGAGTAAACCCACTTCCCTCTTGTTCCGAAAAAGACCTGATTTCTCCATTGGCGACCAGACTTGGGGTAATTTTCATTGTGATTGGAATTGAAACGCCAATTCCAATTCTGGAATTGGTGTTTTGTTTTTAAAAGTAATTGTAATTGGTGAAAATGTAATTGGTATTTTCATTTACTTTTCAGTTACTTTTCAGTTAACTTTCAATATCAATTTTCAATTGTTTTTCAATTATGTCATGTCGCTTTTTAGTTAGTTATTCGCTACAGATAGTCAATAAAATATAATATGTTGTGTATTCCATATTTGTATTCCATTATGTACCATAATATGCAGAAATTAAATAAAGCAGTTCTAAAATATATGTTATTTTTTGATGTTGAATATGTCTGTGGTTGCTCTGTTAACATACTTTTATTTCATTAAAGGATTAATAATTAAAATTAATTTTATCTAAATGTAAGAAAAGTTATGAAAAAGATTGTACCTTTTGAGAATAATTGTACACTGTTCAGAATTTTAATTTATGAAGGCTTGATCTCTGAACACCTATGAACCTGTCAAGCTAAATTTGGTTCTGCCGCTTAAATTTATATTTTTTACCTCAAAATTTAATAGAAGTTCTATCACTGCTAAAGTTGGGTTTAATTATGATTTTAATCGTAGGCTTTATCTCAGGGATGCAGTCATTATTGTAGTTGTGTCTAGTAATCATTGCAATGAAATCACATAATCAGTTATGATGAGACAAGTATGTTATGTATAATTACACTATTACTTCACAAAAACATTCAGTACAAATTTTATATTCTATGTATTATTTCACACTCTAATTTTAGTACATACACAGATAATGTAAACCAGTTCGATTAAATATTGAATTAATTAATTATTTAATTTAAATGTAATTTTATTTTTAATGTCATTTAATTAGTTAATTTTAATGTAATTAACTTATTTTATT
>OY759274.1:47506076-47568576 GCA_963662155.1 Lamellibrachia columna
CCTGAAAGGAAGCATTCTCAGTGTTTAACTTCACACCTCTCATCCCTGAAGGGAAGCATTCTCAGTTTTTAACTTCACACCTCTCAGCCCTGAAGGGAAGCATTCTCAGTGTTTAACTTCACACCTCTCAGCCCTGAAGGGAAGCATTCTCAGTGTTTAACTTCACACCTCTCAGCACTGAAGGGAAGCATTCTCAGTGTTTAACTTCACACCTCTCAGCCCTGAAGGGAAGCATTCTCAGTGTTTAACTTCACACCTCTCAGCCCTGAAGGGAAGCATTCTCAGTGTTTAACTTCACACCTCTCAGCACTGAAGGGAAGCATTCTCAGTGTTTAACTTCACACCTCTCAGCCCTGAAGGGAAGCATTCTCAGTGTTTAACTTCACACCTCTCAGCACTGAAGGGAAGCATTCTCAGTGTTTAACTTCACACCTCTCAGCACTGAAGGGAAGCATTCTCAGTGTTTAACTTCACACCTCTCAGCCCTGAAGGGAAGCATTCTCAGTGTTTAACTTCACACCTCTCAGCACTGAAGGGAAGCATTCTCAGTGTTTAACTTCACACCTCTCAGCCCTGAAGGGAAGCATTCTCAGTGTTTAACTTCATACCTCTCAGCCCTGAAGGGAAGCATTCTCAGTGTTTAACTTCACACCTCTCAGCACTGAAGGGAAGCATTCTCAGTGTTTAACTTCACACCTCTCAGCCCTGAAGGGAAGCATTCTCAGTGTTTAACTTCACACCTCTCAGCACTGAAGGGAAGCATTCTCAGTGTTTAACTTCACACCTCTCAGCCCTGAAGGGAAGCATTCTCAGTGTTTAACTTCACACCTCTCAGCACTGAAGGGAAGCATTCTCAGTGTTTAACTTCACACCTCTCAGCCCTGAAGGGAAGCATTCTCAGTGTTTAACTTCACACCTCTCAGCACTGAAGGGAAGCATTCTCAGTGTTTAACTTCACACCTCTCAGCCCTGAAGGGAAGCATTCTCAGTGTTTAACTTCACACCTCTCAGCCCTGAAGGGAAGCATTCTCAGTGTTTAACTTCACACCTCTCAGCACTGAAAGGAAGCATTCTCAGTGTTTAACTTCTCACCTCTCAGCACTAAAGGGAAGCATTCTCAGTGTTTAACTTCACACCTCTCAGCCCTGAAGGGAAGCATTCTCAGTCTTTAACTTCACACCTCTCAGCCCTGAAAGGAAGCATTCTCAGTGTTTAACTTCACACCTCTCATCCCTGAAGGGAAGCATTCTCAGTGTTTAACTTCACACCTCTCAGCCCTGAAGGGAAGCATTCTCAGTGTTTAACTTCACACCTCTCAGCACTGAAGGGAAGCATTCTCAGTGTTTAACTTCACACCTCTCAGCACTGAAGGGAAGCATTCTGTCTTTAACTTCACACCTCTCAGCACTGAAGGGAAGCATTCTCAGTGTTTAACTTCACACCTCTCAGCACTGAAGGGAAGCATTCTCAGTGTTTAACTTCACACCTCTCAGCCCTGAAGGGGAGCATTCTCAGTGTTTAACTTCACACCTCTCAGCACTGAAGGGAAGCATTCTCAGTGTTTAACTTCACACCTATCAGCCCTGAAGGGAAGCATTCTCAGTGTTTAACTTCACACCTCTCAGCACTGAAGGGAAGCATTCTCAGTGTTTAACTTCACACCTCTCAGCCCTGAAGGGAAGCATTCTCAGTGTTTAACTTCACACCTCTCAGCACTGAAGGGAAGCATTCTCAGTGTTTAACTTCACACCTCTCAGCCCTGAAGGGAAGCATTCTCAGTGTTTAACTTCACACCTCTCAGCACTGAAGGGAAGCATTCTCAGTGTTTAACTTCACACCTCTCAGCCCTGAAGGGAAGCATTCTCAGTGTTTAACTTCACACCTCTCAGCACTGAAGGGAAGCATTCTCAGTGTTTAACTTCACACCTCTCAGCCCTGAAGGGGAGCATTCTCAGTGTTTAACTTCACACCTCTCAGCACTGAAAGGAAGCATTCTCAGTGTTTAACTTCACACCTCTCAGCCCTGAAGGGAAGCATTCTCAGTCTTTAACTTCACACCTCTCAGCACTGAAGGGAAGCATTCTCAGTGTTTAACTTCACACCTCTCAGCCCTGAAGGGAAGCATTCTCAGTGTTTAACTTCACACCTCTCAGCACTGAAGGGAAGCATTCTCAGTGTTTAACTTCACACCTCTCAGCCCTGAAGGGAAGCATTCTCAGTGTTTAACTTCACACCTCTCAGCACTGAAGGGAAGCATTCTCAGTGTTTAACTTCACACCTCTCAGCCCTGAAGGGAAGCATTCTCAGTGTTTAACTTCACACCTCTCAGCACTGAAGGGAAGCATTCTCAGTGTTTAACTTCACACCTCTCAGCCCTGAAGGGAAGCATTCTCAGTGTTTAACTTCACACCTCTCAGCACTGAAGGGAAGCATTCTCAGTGTTTAACTTCACACCTCTCAGCCCTGAAGGGAAGCATTCTCAGTGTTTAACTTCACACCTCTCAGCACTGAAGGGAAGCATTCTCAGTGTTTAACTTCACACCTCTCAGCCCTGAAGGGAAGCATTCTCAGTGTTTAACTTCACACCTCTCAGCACTGAAGGGAAGCATTATCAGTCTTTAATTTCACACCTCTCAGCACTGAAGGGAAGCATTCTCAGTGTTTAACTTCACACCTCTCAGCACTGAAGGGAAGCATTCTCAGTCTTTAACTTCACACCTCTCAGCACTGAAGGGAAGCATTCTCAGTATTTAACTTCACACCTCTCAGCACTGAAGGGAAGCATTCTCAGTCTTTAACTTCACACCTCTCAGCACTGAAGGGAAGCATTCTCAGTGTTTAACTTCACACCTCTCAGCACTGAAGGGAAGCATTCTCAGTGTTTAACTTCACACCTCTCAGCCCTGAAAGGAAGCATTCTCAGTGTTTAACTTCACACCTCTCAGCCCTGAAGGGAAGCATTCTCAGTGTTTAACTTCACACCTCTCAGCACTGAAGGGAAGCATTCTCAGTGTTTAACTTCACACCTCTCAGCCCTGAAGGGAAGCATTCTCAGTGTTTAACTTCACACCTCTCAGCCCTGAAGGGAAGCATTCTCAGTGTTTAACTTCACACCTCTCAGCACTGAAGGGAAGCATTCTCAGTGTTTAACTTCACACCTCTCAGCCCTGAAGGGAAGCATTCTCAGTGTTTAACTTCACACCTCTCAGCACTGAAGGGAAGCATTCTCAGTCTTTAACTTCACACCTCTCAGCACTGAAGGGAAGCATTCTCAGTGTTTAACTTCACACCTCTCAGCCCTGAAAGGAAGCATTCTCAGTGTTTAACTTCACACCTCTCAGCACTGAAGGGAAGCATTCTCAGTGTTTAACTTCACACCTCTCAGCCCTGAAAGGAAGCATTCTCAGTGTTTAACTTCACACCTCTCAGCACTGAAGGGAAGCATTCTCAGTCTTTAACTTCACACCTCTCAGCACTGAAGGGAAGCATTCTCAGTGTTTAACTTCACACCTCTCAGCCCTGAAAGGAAGCATTCTCAGTGTTTAACTTCACACCTCTCAGCACTGAAGGGAAGCATTCTCAGTGTTTAACTTCACACCTCTCAGCCCTGAAGGGAAGCATTCTCAGTCTTTAACTTCACACCTCTCAGCCCTGAAAGGAAGCATTCTCAGTGTTTGACTTCACACCTCTCAGCCCTGAAAGGAAGCATTCTCAGTGTTTAACTTCACACCTCTCAGCCCTGAAGGGAAGCATTCTCAGTCTTTAACTTCACACCTCTCATCCCTGAAGGGAAGCATTCTCAGTGTTTAACTTCACACCTCTCAGCCCTGAAGGGAAGCATTCTCAGTGTTTAACTTCACACCTCTCAGCACTGAAGGGAATCATTTTCAGTCTTTAACTTCACACCTCTCAGCACTGAAGGGAAGCATTCTCAGTCTTTAACTTCACACCTCTCAGCACTGAAGGGAAGCATTCTCAGTCTTTAACTTCACACCTCTCAGCACTGAAGGGAAGCATTCTCAGTGTTTAACTTCACACCTCTCAGCCCTGAAGGGAAGCATTCTCAGTGTTTAACTTCACACCTCTCAGCCCTGAAGGGACGCATTCTCAGTGTTTAACTTCACACCTCTCAGCACTGAAGGGAAGCATTCTCAGTGTTTAACTTCACACCTCTCAGCACTGAAGGGAAGCATTCTCAGTGTTTAACTTCACACCTCTCAGCACTGAAGGGAAGCATTCTCAGTGTTTAACTTCACACCTCTCAGCACTGAAGGGAAGCATTCTCAGTGTTTAACTTCACACCTCTCAGCCCTGAAGGGACGCATTCTCAGTGTTTAACTTCACACCTCTCAGCACTGAAGGGAAGCATTCTCAGTGTTTAACTTCACACCTCTCAGCACTGAAGGGAAGCATTCTCAGTGTTTAACTTCACACCTCTCAGCACTGAAGGGAAGCATTCTCAGTGTTTAACTTCACACCTCTCAGCACTGAAGGGAAGCATTCTCAGTCTTTAACTTCACACCTCTCAGCACTGAAGGGAAGCATTCTCAGTGTTTAACTTCACACCTCTCAGCCCTGAAGGGAAGCATTCTCAGTGTTTAACTTCACACCTCTCAGCCCTGAAGGGAAGCATTCTGTCTTTAACTTCACACCTCTCAGCACTGAAGGGAAGCATTCTCAGTCTTTAACTTCACACCTCTCAACAACATGGTTATCCATGTTTTTCCTACCTACCAATGTATGTTTTTTTCTGGCTATGTTACAGGAATTCAATAATTTTTTGTTTATGCCATAAGGTATGTAGGTATGCGTGGCCTTTTTGTGTATCTGCCCATTTTTGTCACCGAGATTAACCTTATGTAATCAGGAATTATCCCTAGTATCATTTATATTGATATAGATATTGATATAGTTTCTGACAGTTCTCCCACTTTTCTTTTGTCAAAAACCTGTTTTCACCCAGATGGTTTATACCACGGTTTATACCGGCATTTACCACTTTGATGGTTTATACCACGGTTTATATTGGTATTTACCACCTTGTGATGTAAACTATACAATCCTTAAGTCACATAGTCAAACTGTTTCTATAGACGTCACATTGACATGAGCAAGGGACTCTCTAGATTGGATAGACTGTAGCAGTAGGATACAGAAATCTTACCCAGACTCAGCTCATTTGTGCATCTAGTAATCACCAAGTTACAAGCTTCAACTACTTTGTCATAGTTTGCAGTTGCAGCTAATTATGTTATCTTATTTGTGCATCTAGTAATCACCAAGTTACAAGCTTCAACTACTTTGTCATAGTTTGCAGTTGCAGCTAATTATGTTATCTTATTTGTGCATCTAGTAATCACCAAGTTACAAGCTTCAACTACTTTGTCATAGTTTGCAGTTGCAGCTAATTATGTTATCTCATTTGTGCATCTAGTAATCACCAAGTTACAAGCTTCAACTACTTTGTCATAGTTTGCAGTTGCAGCTAATTATGTTATCTCATTTGTGCATCTAGTAATCACCAAGTTACAAGCTTCAACTGCTTTGTCATAGTTTGCAGTTGCAGCTAATTATGTTATCTTATTTGTGCATCTAGTAATCACCAAGTTACAAGCTTCAACTACTTTGTCATAGTTTGCAGTTGCAGCTAATTATGTTATCTTATTTGTGCATCTAGTAATCACCAAGTTACAAGCTTCAACTACTTTGTCATAGTTTGCAGTTGCAGCTAATTATGTTATCTCATTTGTGCATCTAGTAATCACCAATTTACAGGCTTCAACTACTTTGTCATAGTTTGCAGTTGCAGCTAATTATGTTATCTCATTTGTGCATCTAGTAATCACCAAGTTACAAGCTTCAACTGCTTTGTCATAGTTTGCAGTTGCAGCTAATTATGTTATCTTATTTGTGCATCTAGTAATCACCAAGTTACAAGCTTCAACTACTTTGTCATAGTTTGCAGTTGCAGCTAATTATGTTATCTCATTTGTGCATCTAGTAATCACCAAGTTACAAGCTTCAACTACTTTGTCATAGTTTGCAGTTGCAGCTAATTATGTTATCTTATTTGTGCATCTAGTAATCACCAAGTTACAAGCTTCAACTACTTTGTCATAGTTTGCAGTTGCAGCTAATTATGTTATCTCATTTGTGCATCTAGTAATCACCAAGTTACAAGCTTCAACTGCTTTGTCATAGTTTGCAGTTGCAGCTAATTATGTTATCTCATTTGTGCATCTAGTAATCACCAAGTTACAAGCTTCAACTGCTTTGTCATAGTTTGCAGTTGCAGCTAATTATGTTATCTCATTTGTGCATCTAGTAATCACCAAGTTACAAGCTTCAACTACTTTGTCATAGTTTGCAGTTGCAGCTAATTATGTTATCTCATTTGTGCATCTAGTAATCACCAAGTTACAAGCTTCAACTACTTTGTCATAGTTTGCAGTTGCAGCTAATTATGTTATCTCATTTGTGCATCTAGTAATCACCAAGTTACAAGCTTCAACTACTTTGTCATAGTTTGCAGTTGCAGCTAATTATGTTATCTCATTTGTGCATCTAGTAATCACCAAGTTACAAGCTTCAACTGCTTTGTCATAGTTTGCAGTTGCAGCTAATTATGTTATCTCATTTGTGCATCTAGTAATCACCAAGTTACAAGCTTCAACTACTTTGTCATAGTTTGCAGTTGCAGCTAATTATGTTATCTCATTTGTGCATCTAGTAATAACCAAGTTACAAGCTTCAACTACTTTGTCATAGTTTGCAGTTGCAGCTAATTATGTTATCTGATTTGTGCATCTAGTAATCACCAAGTTACAAGCTTCAACTACTTTGTCATAGTTTGCAGTTGCAGCTAATTATGTTATCTTATTTGTGCATCTAGTAATCACCAAGTTACAAGCTTCAACTACTTTGTCATAGTTTGCAGTTGCAGCTAATTATGTTATCTCATTTGTGCATCTAGTAATCACCAAGTTACAAGCTTCAACTACTTTGTCATAGTTTGCAGTTGCAGCTAATTATGTTATCTCATTTGTGCATCTAGTAATCACCAAGTTACAAGCTTCAACTACTTTGTCATAGTTTGCAGTTGCAGCTAATTATGTTATCTCATTTGTGCATCTAGTAATCACCAAGTTACAAGCTTCAACTACTTTGTCATAGTTTGCAGTTGCAGCTAATTATGTTATCTCATTTGTGCATCTAGTAATCACCAAGTTACAAGCTTCAACTACTTTGTCATAGTTTGCAGTTGCAGCTAATTATGTTATCTCATTTGTGCATCTAGTAATCACCAAGTTACAAGCTTCAACTACTTTGTCATAGTTTGCAGTTGCAGCTAATTATGTTATCTCATTTGTGCATCTAGTAATCACCAAGTTACAAGCTTCAACTACTTTGTCATAGTTTGCAGTTGCAGCTAATTATGTTATCTCATTTGTGCATCTAGTAATCACCAAGTTACAAGCTTCAACTACTTTGTCATAGTTTGCAGTTGCAGCTAATTATGTTATCTCATTTGTGCATCTAGTAATCACCAAGTTACAAGCTTCAACTACTTTGTCATAGTTTGCAGTTGCAGCTAATTATGTTATCTCATTTGTGCATCTAGTAATCACCAAGTTACAAGCTTCAACTACTTTGTCATAGTTTGCAGTTGCAGCTAATTATGTTATCTCATTTGTGCATCTAGTAATCACCAAGTTACAAGCTTCAACTACTTTGTCATAGTTTGCAGTTGCAGCTAATTATGTTATCTCATTTGTGCATCTAGTAATCACCAAGTTACAAGCTTCAACTACTTTGTCATAGTTTGCAGTTGCAGCTAATTATGTTATCTCATTTGTGCATCTAGTAATCACCAAGTTACAAGCTTCAACTACTTTGTCATAGTTTGCAGTTGCAGCTAATTATGTTATCTCATTTGTGCATCTAGTAATCACCAAGTTACAAGCTTCAACTACTTTGTCATAGTTTGCAGTTGCAGCTAATTATGTTATCTCATTTGTGCATCTAGTAATCACCAAGTTACAAGCTTCAACTACTTTGTCATAGTTTGCAGTTGCAGCTAATTATGTTATCTCATTTGTGCATCTAGTAATCACCAAGTTACAAGCTTCAACTACTTTGTCATAGTTTGCAGTTGCAGCTAATTATGTTATCTCATTTGTGCATCTAGTAATCACCAAGTTACAAGCTTCAACTACTTTGTCATAGTTTGCAGTTGCAGCTAATTATGTTATCTCATTTGTGCATCTAGTAATCACCAAGTTACAAGCTTCAACTACTTTGTCATAGTTTGCAGTTGCAGCTAATTATGTTATCTTATTTGTGCATCTAGTAATCACCAAGTTACAAGCTTCAACTACTTTGTCATAGTTTGCAGTTGCAGCTAATTATGTTATCTCATTTGTGCATCTAGTAATCACCAAGTTACAAGCTTCAACTACTTTGTCATAGTTTGCAGTTGCAGCTAATTATGTTATCTTATTTGTGCATCTAGTAATCACCAAGTTACAAGCTTCAACTACTTTGTCATAGTTTGCAGTTGCAGCTAATTATGTTATCTTATTTGTGCATCTAGTAATCACCAAGTTACAAGCTTCAACTACTTTGTCATAGTTTGCAGTTGCAGCTAATTATGTTATCTCATTTGTGCATCTAGTAATCACCAAGTTACAAGCTTCAACTACTTTGTCATAGTTTGCAGTTGCAGCTAATTATGTTATCTCATTTGTGCATCTAGTAATCACCAAGTTACAAGCTTCAACTACTTTGTCATAGTTTGCAGTTGCAGCTAATTATGTTATCTTATTTGTGCATCTAGTAATCACCAAGTTACAAGCTTCAACTACTTTGTCATAGTTTGCAGTTGCAGCTAATTATGTTATCTCATTTGTGCATCTAGTAATCACCAAGTTACAAGCTTCAACTACTTTGTCATAGTTTGCAGTTGCAGCTAATTATGTTATCTTATTTGTGCATCTAGTAATCACCAAGTTACAAGCTTCAACTACTTTGTCATAGTTTGCAGTTGCAGCTAATTATGTTATCTCATTTGTGCATCTAGTAATCACCAAGTTACAAGCTTCAACTACTTTGTCATAGTTTGCAGTTGCAGCTAATTATGTTATCTTATTTGTGCATCTAGTAATCACCAAGTTACAAGCTTCAACTACTTTGTCATAGTTTGCAGTTGCAGCTAATTATGTTATCTTATTTGTGCATCTAGTAATCACCAAGTTACAAGCTTCAACTACTTTGTCATAGTTTGCAGTTGCAGCTAATTATGTTATCTCATTTGTGCATCTAGTAATCACCAAGTTACAAGCTTCAACTACTTTGTCATAGTTTGCAGTTGCAGCTAATTATGTTATCTTATTTGTGCATCTAGTAATCACCAAGTTACAAGCTTCAACTACTTTGTCATAGTTTGCAGTTGCAGCTAATTATGTTATCTTATTTGTGCATCTAGTAATCACCAAGTTACAAGCTTCAACTACTTTGTCATAGTTTGCAGTTGCAGCTAATTATGTTATCTTATTTTCTTCAGCCAGTTGTTTTGTCTTGTTAGGTTATAGTAGGAATGTCAAATATTGGGTAAGCTGAATGTCTTCAGGCTTAATTGACTAGACTAACATTGTCATAACATATATCTTTACAGGATTGTTTCTCAATGGAAGTTCACAGATGTTAATGTTAAGTTTCAGAAATGCAAATACAGGAGATTTGTGCGTAAATCGGAGGGTCTCAGAGAATTGTGGGTAAATTGGAGTATTTCATATCCTCGCCATGCATAAAAGTTACCACTAGATTAGCTTTAGTTCCATATACATTATACATGTATTATTAAATAGTTCACGGACATGTTAATATAAACATTTTGGCAGTAGACTTTTTCTTTGCTAGTTTTGGCAGCTGGTAGCTGTTTGTGAAATACAAGAAAAAGATTAAAGGGAATAAAAACAATGATTGCTTGAAATCATACTATATTACATCTTATAGTATATGTACATTTCAACAACACCGACAAATTCATTAGAATTCAATTAATAATTCCAAATAATACTCTGTTCTACCGGTCTGCCTCAAGTATGCAATTTTTTCCTGTGATTATCGGCAAGCTAGAAGTCGAAGGCCACAGGCATCGCAAAACTGCTCCGAAAGAGCCAAATTTTAAGATGATTCTGCGGTATCACTTGCCGCTAGCGGTTCGAAATCTTTACATTACATTTGTTATTCTAGAAAATTGACATCACCACCAATCACCATAGTAATGCAAGTGAAACTATACTGATGCATTGCGTATAAATCACTGACTGAATGTCATCAGTGACGTTGCAAAACCACGTGATTGGTCATCTCATTAACTTTGAATTTTATGCAGTGGAGGGTGAACGTGTAGTGACATGACATAGCCTGTGTGCTGCAGTGGCGGGGGAACGTGTAGTGACATGATAGAGCCTGTGTGCTGCAGTTTCGGGGGAACGTGTAGTGACATGATAGAGCCTGTGTGCTGCAGTTTCGGGGGAACGTGTAGTGACATGATAGAGCCTGTGTGCTGCAGTTTCGGGGGAACTTGTAGTGACATGATAGAGCCTGTGTGCTGCAGTTTCAGGGGGAACGTGTAGTGACATGATAGAGCCTGTGTGCTGCAGTTTCGGGGAACGTGTAGTGACATGATAGAGCCTGTGTGCTGCAGTTTCGGGGGAACGTGTAGTGACATGATAGAACCTGTGTGCTGCAGTGGAGGGGAAAGTGTAGTGACATGATAGAGCCTGTGTGCTGCAGTGGAGGGGAAAGTGTAGTGACATGATAGAACCTGTGTGCTGCAGTGGATGGGAAAGTGTAGTGACATGATACAGCCTGTGTGCTGCAGTGGTGGATGAAATTGTAGTGACATGATAGAGCCTGTGCGCTGCAGTGGAGGGGAAAGTGTAGTGACATGATACAGCCTGTGTGCTGCAGTGGAGGGGAAAGTAGCGACATGATAGAACCTGTGTGCTGCAGTGGATGGGAAAGTGTAGTGCATGATACAGCCTGTGTGCTGCAGTGGAGGGGAAAGTGTAGTGACATGATAGAGCCTGTGTGCTGCAGTGGAGGGGAAAGTGTAGTGACATGATAGAACCTGTGTGCTGCAGTGGATGGGAAAGTATAGTGACATGATACAGCCTGTGTGCTGCAGTGGAGGGGAAAGTAGTGACATGATAGAGCCTGTGCGCTGCAGTGGAGGGGAAAGTGTAGTGACATGATAGAGCCTGTGTTCTGCAGTGGCGGGGGAAAGTGTAGTGACATGATAGAGCTTGTGTGCTGCAGTGGAGGGGAAAGTGTAGTGACATGATAGAGCCTGTGTGCTCCAGTGGATGGGAAAGTGTAGTGACATGATAGAGCCAGTGTGCTGCAGTGGAGGGGAACGTGTAGTGACATGATAGAGCATGTGTGATGCAGTGGCGAGGGAAGTGTAGTGACATGATAGAGCCTGTGTGATACAGTGGTGAGGGAAGTGTAGTGACATGATAGAGCCTGTGTGATGCAGTGGCGAGGGAAGTGTAGTGACATGATAGAGCCTGTGTGATGCAGTGGCGAGGGAAGTGTAGTGACATGATAGAGCCTGTGTGATGCAGTGGCGAGGGAAGTGTAGTGACATGACAGAGCTTGTGTGCTGCAGTGGAGGGGAAAGTGTAGTGACATGATAGAGCCTGTGTGATGCAGTGGCGAGGGAAGTGTAGTGACATGATAGAGCATGTGTGATGCAGTGGCGAGGGAAGTGTAGTGACATGATAGAGCCTGTGTGCTCCAGTGGTGGAGGAAAGTGTAGTGACTTGACAGAGCCTGTGTATTGCAGTGGCAGAGGAAAGTGTAGTGACATGACAGAGCCTGTTTCCTGTAGGTGTGGGGTAAAGTGTAGTGACATGACAGAGCCTGTGTGCTCCAGTGGTGGAGAAAAGTATAGTGACTTGACAGAGCCTGTGTATTGCAGTGGCAGAGGGAAGTGTAGTGACATGATAGAGCCTGTGTGCTGCAGTGGTGGGTGAAAGTGTAGTGACATGACAGAGCATCTGTGCTGCAGTGGCGGGTGAAAGTGTAGTGACATGGCAGAGCATCTGTGCTGCAGTGGCGGGTGAAAGTGTAGTGACATGGCAGAGCATCTGTGCTGCAGTGGCGGGTGAAAGTGTAGTGACATTACAGAGCCTGTATGCTGCAGTGGCGGGGGAAAGTAGTGACGTGACAGAGCCTATGTTCTGCAGTGACGGGAGAATGTGAAATGACATGAGAAGAAGAAAACTGATCAGATTTTTGCAGATTTTGTTTAACGTATACAAATTACAGCAGCTGTATTATACAGCCTCAGAAACTTTAAGTCATTTTCTCAGAATTCAACAGGGCATTTTTAACATTGACAGTTTCCTCACAATAGGGGGTCCTTAAACCTACATCTATACTTAATACTACTTAATACTACTTAATACTACTCCTCCAGTACAGAATAATAATAGGCATATGACCCTGGATCCTTCCCAAAACAGAAAATGACATTAACATTTGAAATTTTAATCAGCATTATGCATTTAGGTAGTCATCATACTGCAGAGTTGTGGTAATGAAATGACACAACATGTTTTGCCTTCATGGAATCGTGTTATTATTTATGCTTTTATGGAACCGTGTGATTATTTATGCCTTCATGGAACCATTTGATTATTTATGCCTTCATGGAAACATGTGATTATTTATGCCTTCATGGAACCATGTGATTATTTATGCCTTCATGTGACCATGTGATTATTTATGCCTTCATGGAACCATGTGATTATTTATGCCTTCGTGGAAACGTGTGATTATTTATGCCTTCATGGAACCATGTGATTATTTATGCCTTCATGTGACCATGTGATTATTTATGCCTTCATGGAACCGTGTTATTATTCATGGTTTTATGGAACCGTGTGATTATTTATGCCTTCATGGAACCATGTGATTATTTATGCCTTCATGGAACCGTGTGATTATTTATGCCTTTATGGAACCGTGTGATTATTTATGCCTTCATGTGACCATGTGATTATTTATGCCTTCATGGAACCGTGTTATTATTCATGGTTTTATGGAACCGTGTGATTATTTATGCCTTCATGGAACCATGTGATTATTTATGCCTTCATGGAACCATGTGATTATTTATGCCTTCATGGAACCATGTGATTATTTATGCCTTCATGGAATCGTGATTATTTATGCCTTCATGGAACCATGTGATTATTCATGCCTTCATGGAACCATGTGATTATTCATGCCTTCATGGGACCATGTGATTATTTATGCCTTCATGGAAGCGTGTGATTATTCATGCTTTCATGGAACCATATGATTATTTATGCCTTCATGGAACCGGAACCGTGTTATTATTTATGCCGTTATCATGGATGTTCATTTAAATATTTCTGAGCATATTATGAGGGGGGAAATGAAGAAATTAACCCTTTAGAGCCCCAATGGCCATGGCCGGCCGCTCTGTCCAGTCCTGGAACGGCCGCCGCCGGCCACATACAGGAGCCACTATTTAAAAAAATCCTCGCAATTAACTACTGAACTAAGTGCTACCAAATTTTGCCACACCCTAGCGGATACATTTTGCAACAACATCATGGGCCATCTCAAAAAATTTTATTTCTATATTTTTCATGACAAAATATGGTGTAACCTGAAAAATAACCGTCAGAATTTGATAATTTTTTCAGTGGTGCAAAGCTAACACATATAGTTACACTTTCTTTAGTGGGTTGCATAGGGTTATAGCATGGGATCATTGTCAAATGTCAGTCGCAACTTTCAAAGTTTTAACAAATTTACTATTTTGTCTTTGCAAATTGTGATCAAATGTCAACATTTTATTAATATATCATATTTCTATGTATACAGGCATGTGGAGAAATTACTACTGTTCAAAATAAACACAACTTGTAATTGTCAATATTGAATACTTTTTTTTCTACAGATTTGTGAACACAAGGAGGTAAAATCGCTCGAAATTTGTCAGAAATCCTGGGAACAGGGGAACATGTTTTTATAAAATGCTGGGGCCTAATGGGTTAACTGATGTGTAAGCCACCGTGTCCCAGCCACCTTAAATCAGCCTTTCACTCCACACTTGATTTTCCCACTGGTGACCATTTGAAAATTGTATGTACTAATATTAAAGACCATGGACTGACTGGCATATGTAACTAACCATGTCACTAACCTCAGACCTGATAGTGACAGTTTCTGCAAACAGGTGTATTTGTAATTGTAATATGTCTACTGGGCTTACACTTGACTCTTTCCACTCTCTTTTTGCCAACTTAGTTCTCGTATTGTTACTATAAACATACCTTAACATTGTATGTTGTATAGTTGGGAAGTTTGTTCATGATTGAACAACTGTAGGGTAAAGCAGTGTTAGTTGAGCCATTTTTCATTCTTTTTGATATGTAGTGCACATATATTCATAAGACAACATTGTTTTTACTCACACAAACTATGATTACTTGTAGATAATTTTTTTTATACCAAGATAATATATCTAGTATGCATAGATAATTCTATTTTGCAGATTCAAATAGGGTTGGTAAGCTGGTTCAAGTTGAGCAGCAGTGTAGCAATAGTTGGGTAAATGCTTTATTTGTATAATTTATGTAGGCCTTGTACTAAAATTTCATAACATCTCAGCCAACACATCTACCCAATGGGTACAACAAGTCTCTGACAAGTCTACACGCTGAATTAATAAGTCAACACAATTAATATAGACTTAAAGGCCAATCGCAACCAACATAACTAACTGCTAATGTATTGCCTTGTAGCTATCTAATGTGTTGCCTTGTAGCTATCTAATGTGTTGCCTTGTAATTATCTGATGTACCAATTTGCTTGGAAAAATTAATTCCCTAATGTATTTTAGAATAAAGAACACTCATCTTCGTTCTTTAACAGTGGCTTAACTAACCCTCCCTTGGGCCATGGGTGGCTCAACTAGCCCTGTTTCGACAATTAATATTTTTAATTAACTTCTCATTAATGTGCGAAGTGATGTAAATAATCTTCTTCCCTGTGCATCATTAAACTATTTGTAATTGCACAGATAATAAAGTCTGGTCACATGCATTGATAGTTTACACACTGGCAGACACTAATCACAATCACGAAAAGTTTCGAAAAACATCAAAAAACATACTTTATCACACATTTTCTGATTGTTGGCACTTATTGTACATCAATTATGTTCTACTAACATGTTCAGTCATGGGGTGGTACCATGTAACTGTCGCTGCTGTAGTTTCCTGGGAAACATGGATGGCTCAACTATCCCAACTAACAATGCCTTCCCCTATATGTTCATGTATGTTCATGTATGTTCATGTATGCATGTAAACAGTTTGTTATTTGACACAGATAGGTTAGATAATATTTTATTTATAATACAGATACATCTTGTAAAATGCCAAAAAGGGGCACTAGAAAGAAATTGCACATATTTGAAACCTACATGTTTATAAGTATTGTTTTACTGCAGTATTGCAATCTGGATAATTTTAAGGATTTTTATGTAATTCTGCTGTGTGTATAATTAAACATTTGTTGTAGTGGTTTATGCATTTTGTTCTATATAATACAAGTGTAAAAATAAACACATGGCACTTGTATTTTCAGGGGATATTGATGACAAACACATCTACTACATTAAGAAATATGGCATCAGTGCAACCAGAGACTCTTTCCAGTTCAAAATTCTTGACAAAGGTATGTATGAGGTTTTGTTGGATGGCTCCATAAGAAGCCAGTAACCATGTTTGCAGATAGAACATATTTGGCCATATGGTCTGGGGAACACTTGCCTTACTTCACACATTTGCCTATTGAACTTACTGTAACAAACAATAGCCTTCTATGGGATGATATACATAAGAGAGAGCAGTATGTTCCAACGTTTTTGGTCGAGTCAAATGCGAAAGGAGGTGTACTAGTGTCTGCTTTCTCTAAACCTACAAACATGTTCTCTGTTGTTAAAACAAGCATTCTACTGCTTCCCAAAAGTGATTTTAAAGGGTGGATCTATATAAGTGTACTTCCCCTTTTAATGTTAAGTCTACATACATGAGCTTGTATGAAAGTAGGAACAGATGGACACATGCAGATAGTCTTTATCTAGATGTCTGATGAGCCTCAAGTGGGTTCTTCAGCACAACATACAGATTGCATCTACAAGAAACAGGACAGGAAGGACATGTCTTATCTCTGCCCCCAGGGCTTACATTTATAGAGCTTGTTCACTGCTGAGCCATGCATGGTATTCACAGTACTGTGGAGTTAGATAAATCTGTGTAATCACTAGTAAAGGAACATAGCTCCTCGTGAGAAAAAACCCTCAGAAATAAGACTTCAACTTTCAGGTAGCTTTTTTGTCTTAAATCTTAGCTGTGAACAGCTCACTTGCAATGCCAGATTATGCCTAGTTCAAATCAAACCAATTCTGTTCAAATATCAAGTAAAATTGAGCAGTGGTGTTGTAAACATGGATCTACTGTATGTCACACTCATTCAGTCATGTCCTCATGCTAGGTAGTTAGTAAACATGGATCCACTGTATGTCACACTTATTCAGTCATGTCCTCATGATAGGTAGTTAGTAAACATGGATCCACTGTATGTCACACTTATTCAGTCATGTCCTCATGATAGGTAGTTAGTAAACATGGATCCACTGTATGTCACACTCATTCAGTCATGTCCTCATGCTAGGTAGTTAGTAAACATGGATCCACTGAATTGAAGAAGTTGACTTGGCGTAAGATTGAACAGGTCTGCCAGAGGGTGAATTGTAAATCGCTTTGAGCGGTCCTAAGGACTGGATACCACGCTATATAATAATGTACCTTTTACTTTTATAAATGCTTCATTGTTATATCAGTTTAAATTTCATATAGATGTTGGTTTTATAAACAAAATGTATACTGATTTAAGAGTGCTGATTTATTTAGGTAAACTTCTAAGTAAATCCATATGGAATGTACCACATAGGGTCATATTTAGGTAAACTTCTAAGTAAATCCATATGGAATGTACCGCATAGGGTCATATTTCATGTGTTTCTAAATTTACTTGAAGCAATGAAATTAAACAGTGGCCATGTAGTTTTTACTCTAAAAATAAAAAAATAGCCTTGTATGCCCTGACAATTATGCATTTTGTATCGATTAAATAAAAAATCACAGTAACAAGTACCACAAGAGGCGGATCCGAAAAAGCACAACCTAAAATGGCACATACGAAAAAGACACATACAAAAATGGCAAATACTATACTATAGGGGCACAACTAAATACTATACTATAGTGGCACAACTAAATACTATACTATAGTGGCACAACTAAATACTATACTATAGTGACACAACTAAATACTATACTATAGGGGCACAACTAAATACTATACTATAGTGGCACAACTAAATACTATACTATAGTGGCACAACTAAATACTATACTATAGTGGCACAACTAAAGTAAGGCCGCAAATGGCACG
This sequence comes from Lamellibrachia columna, assembly GCA_963662155.1. Taxonomy (NCBI): domain Eukaryota; kingdom Metazoa; phylum Annelida; class Polychaeta; order Sabellida; family Siboglinidae; genus Lamellibrachia; species Lamellibrachia columna. Next base: position 47,523,648 of record OY759274.1, read on the forward strand.
TTTGAATATAAACTGTGAATCGCAAAGAAATAAATGTTGATAAAAATGACACATTTGAGTGTCGTAGTACCCCAGGTAGTAGTTTAATCATATGAAATGTATCTGGTTACATACACGGTATGTATCTGGTTACATACACGGTATGCATCTGGTTACATACATGGTATGTCCACAGAATTTAATCACATCAAAATAATAAAAAAATAATTGTTCATGGTGAGATCTTATTTTACCAATCTGGTTACTCGCATATTGTGTCCACATCAAACTAATGAAAAATCTATTTTAATGAAAACATTCAAAATATAATTTATTGAGAACACTTATTTGTTCATGGTGGATGTTCATGGTGAGATATTATTTGAGCTCTCTGTATACCAGCACACATGTACACATACACGCACGCATGCATGCACGCACACACGCACGCACATGCACGCACGTATATATATATATATATATATATATATATATATATATATATATATATATATATATATATGTATATATATTATGTATGTCAAGTTATCAACAAGAAACTACATTTTTCTGACAGGTACTCTCAACAAATCTAAGTGTTCAGTTAGTAATTAAGATACAAAATGAGAATGCAAACACATAAATTTGTATTCGCAAAAGTCTACATCATGTTATTCAAAAGACAGCTATAGGTAATGAGTATGTTAAACATGTCATTCAGTACTTATAAAAAATGCACCTACTCTCTGAAACACCTACTCTCTGTTAACAAACACAATGGTAGCTACATTTATGAACTGATGTGAGATATACAGCAGGCTAGGTCATGGTACGATTAAAGTAATTACTGCCTACTTGCTAAAGGAATAAAACACATGTTATTCTGTAATTGGGTGCTAATTACTACAATTGTGCCATTCAACATGGGTTAGGATGGCCCTGGCATCTGACAGCAATGTGACCTCAAGCCATTTCGCATTGCTGCTTAACTTTGGAAGCACATGCATGCATGCATGCACGCACACACTTATGCATGCACCATACGGCGCTACCATACTGCCACACTGCCACACCAAACCACCCACTCTGCCTGCCCCCCTGCCTGCCGCCTGCCCCTCTGCCTGTCCCTCTGCCTGCCCCCCTGCCTGCCGCCTGCCCCTCTGCCTGTCCCCCTGCCTGCCCCCCTGCCTGCCCCCTTGCCTGCCCCCTTGCCTGCCCTGCTGTACACACACAGATGTTTAAGAATAATTACTTTTGTTGCCCCTCCTGTGTGTTATTCATAGATTCTGCAATTCAACAACCCAAGGGTGATTTGATTGCCACCCTGTGGGGTAGTTGGTAATTCTGGGTAGTTATCAGATCAAGGCAATTTAACATAATTGGGCTGTTATGACTGGCATTAAGCTTCATTCACCCAATGTTTGTGTGTTTTGTCTATTGCTTATCTCTACTTCTTGCTAGAGAGCACCTGCCCCTCTAGGCACACCACCTGAGCTAGAGAGCACCTGCCCCTCTAGGCACACCACCTGAGCTAGAGAGCACCTGCCCCTCTAGGCACACCACCTGAGCTAGAGAGCACCTGCCCCTCTAGGCACACCACCTGAGCTAGAGAGCACCTGCCCCTCTAGGCACACCACCTGAGCTAGAGAGCACCTGCCCCTCTAGGCACACCACCTGAGCTAGAGAGCACCTGCCCCTCTAGGCACACCACCTGAGCTAGAGAGCACCTGCCCCTCTAGGCACACCACCTGAGCTAGATGGGATGAATGGGTTGCCAGGATGAATATCAAGATGAGAAGAGATCATTTGTTACTGAATGGCCTGGCCAGTTGGTAACATTGCATAGATTGCATCTATTATAATGTGATAACTGTTAAATTTTTATTTAAATAAAAACCTGCCTCACCTGATCAGGGTGTGTAAGTAGGTGGTCTGGGGACTGTTTCACTAAGACAGAGCTCATAAGGTAAATCCATCAAAACACAGAATCCATCATAGATTAAGAGTGTTTTCAAATTTCACTAAGATGCTCATAAAATCCATCATAAGCTAATGATAAAAAATTCCATCATAGGCTCCACAGTGTGCACAACTGGACAAAATAAATAGAAAAGTTGTCCAAAAGTGGCTGATAATATGATCCATCGAACACTTTTCAACTACATTTGTATGATTTGCTTACTGGGTGAAGAAAAAAAATGTAATTTTAAAAAAGAAGATGCTGTGTCACAGAGGACACTATTTCTGTGACATACTGGCGATGAGTTGTTTTGCCAAGTGAAGTATTGACAGTTTTCAACAACGAAGCTCACGGAGAGTGCCAACAACCTCAACCGAAGTTGTGCCATCAATTATACCAATATGAAAGTTAGGGGTGTACATATTTTGGTTAGACACAGCTAAAAATTTGCTCAAGATTGAATAGCAAACATTTTCCGAACAACCTTGACCTTCGCGATGCCGTAAAACAGTGCACATGATGACTTGTCAACGTCAGTGCTGTAAAATAGATGCTCTAGACAAAAACCATAATTTACTAATTATTCATCGCTCACATTTAGAAAACTTATTTGACTGTGAAAAACTGGATCTCTACGTAAAAGTTTCTATGAGCGTTTTTCAGAACGTTTCTATGAGCGTTTTTATGATTTTATTCTTAGTGAAGCGCAATTTTTTTTCTCGATAATAGCTAAGGGGCAAAATCAACTTTTAAGAGCGAAATCGTTCTTAAAAGTGCATAAGAATGTTATGAAACGGTACCCTGGTTGCCTCAACTCATGACCTTATAATCAGATAAAGGTCACAATCAGTTGACCTGTTCAAAAGTATCAAATGGGCGATACGTGAGCTTACAAAATGTCAGTAGACAGCAGATGAGACAGCAGTATAAACACAGTACTAACTCCTCAATAGTAACTGTCTGGTATTTAATCAGATGAGACAGCAGTATAAACACAGTACTAACTCCTCAATAGTAACTGTCTGGTATTAAATCAGATGAGACAGCAGTATAAACACAGTACTAACTCCTCAATAGTAACTGTCTGGTATTTAATCAGATGAGACAGCAGTATAAACACAGTACTAACTCCTCAATAGTAACTGTCTGGTATTAAATCAGATGAGACAGCAGTATAAACACAGTACTAACTCCTCAATAGTAACTGTCTGGTATTTAATCAGATGAGACAGCAGTATAAACACAGTACTAACTCCTCAATAGTAACTGTCTGGTATTAAATCAGATGAGACAGCAGTATAAACACAGTACTAACTCCTCAATAGTAACTGTCTGGTATTAAATCAGATGAGACAGCAGTATAAACACAGTACTAACTCCTCAATAGTAACTGTCTGGTATTTAATCAGATGAGACAGCAGTATAAACACAGTACTAACTCCTCAATAGTAACTGTCTGGTATTTAATCAGATGAGACAGCAGTATAAACACAGTACTAACTCCTCAATAGTAACTGTCTGGTATTTAATCAGATGAGACAGCAGTATAAACACAGTACTAACTCCTCAATAGTAACTGTCTGGTATTAAATCAGATGAGACAGCAGTATAAACACAGTACTAACTCCTCAATAGTAACTGTCTGGTATTTAATCAGATGAGACAGCAGTATAAACACAGTACTAACTCCTCAATAGTAACTGTCTGGTATTTAATCAGATGAGACAGCAGTATAAACACAGTACTAACTCCTCAATAGTAACTGTCTGGTATTAAATCAGATGAGACAGCAGTATAAACACAGTACTAACTCCTCAATAGTAACTGTCTGGTATTTAATCAGATGAGACAGCAGTATAAACACAGTACTAACTCCTCAATAGTAACTGTCTGGTATTTAATCAGATGAGACAGCAGTATAAACACAGTACTAACTCCTCAATAGTAACTGTCTGGTATTTAATCAGATGAGACAGCAGTATAAACACAGTACTAACTCCTCAATAGTAACTGTCTGGTATTTAATCAGATGAGACAGCAGTATAAACACAGTACTAACTCCTCAATAGTAACTGTCTGGTATTTAATCAGATGAGACAGCAGTATAAACACAGTACTAACTCCTCAATAGTAACTGTCTGGTATTTAATCAGATGAGACAGCAGTATAAACACAGTACTAACTCCTCAATAGTAACTGTCTGGTATTAAATCAGATGAGACAGCAGTATAAACACAGTACTAACTCCTCAATAGTAACTGTCTGGTATTTAATCAGATGAGACAGCAGTATAAACACAGTACTAACTCCTCAATAGTAACTGTCTGGTATTTAATCAGATGAGACAGCAGTATAAACACAGTACTAACTCCTCAATAGTAACTGTCTGGTATTAAATCAGATGAGACAGCAGTATAAACACAGTACTAACTCCTCAATAGTAACTGTCTGGTATTAATCAGATGAGACAGCAGTATAAACACAGTACTAACTCCTCAATAGTAACTGTCTGGTATTTAATCAGATGAGACAGCAGTATAAACACAGTACTAACTCCTCAATAGTAACTGTCTGGTATTAAATCAGATGAGACAGCAGTATAAACACAGTACTAACTCCTCAATAGTAACTGTCTGGTATTTAATCAGATGAGACAGCAGTATAAACACAGTACTAACTCCTCAATAGTAACTGTCTGGTATTAAATCAGATGAGACAGCAGTATAAACACAGTACTAACTCCTCAATAGTAACTGTCTGGTATTTAATCAGATGAGACAGCAGTATAAACACAGTACTAACTCCTCAATAGTAACTGTCTGGTATTAAATCAGATGAGACAGCAGTATAAACACAGTACTAACTCCTCAATAGTAACTGTCTGGTATTTAATCAGATGAGACAGCAGTATAAACACAGTACTAACTCCTCAATAGTAACTGTCTGGTATTTAATCAGATGAGACAGCAGTATAAAACACAGTACTAACTCCTCAATAGTAACTGTCTGGTATTAAATCAGATGAGACAGCAGTATAAACACAGTACTAACTCCTCAATAGTAACTGTCTGGTATTTAATCAGATGAGACAGCAGTATAAACACAGTACTAACTCCTCAATAGTAACTGTCTGGTATTAAATCAGATGAGACAGCAGTATAAACACAGTACTAACTCCTCAATAGTAACTGTCTGGTATTTAATCAGATGAGACAGCAGTATAAACACAGTACTAACTCCTCAATAGTAACTGTCTGGTATTAAATCAGATGAGACAGCAGTATAAACACAGTACTAACTCCTCAATAGTAACTGTCTGGTATTTAATCAGATGAGACAGCAGTATAAACACAGTACTAACTCCTCAATAGTAACTGTCTGGTATTAAATCAGATGAGACAGCAGTATAAACACAGTACTAACTCCTCAATAGTAACTGTCTGGTATTAAATCAGATGAGACAGCAGTATAAACACAGTACTAACTCCTCAATAGTAACTGTCTGGTATTTAATCAGATGAGACAGCAGTATAAACACAGTACTAACTCCTCAATAGTAACTGTCTGGTATTTAATCAGATGAGACAGCAGTATAAACACAGTACTAACTCCTCAATAGTAACTGTCTGGTATTTAATCAGATGAGACAGCAGTATAAACACAGTGCTAACTCCTCAATAGTAACTGTCTGGTATTAAATCAGATGAGACAGCAGTATAAACACAGTGCTAACTCCTCAATAGTAACTGTCTGGTATTTAATCAGATGAGACAGCAGTATAAACACAGTGCTAACTCCTCAATAGTAACTGTCTGGTATTTAATCAGATGAGACAGCAGTATAAACACAGTGCTAACTCCTCAATAGTAACTGTCTGGTATTAAATCAGATGAGACAGCAGTATAAACACAGTACTAACTCCTCAATAGTAACTGTCTGGTATTTAATCAGATGAGACAGCAGTATAAACACAGTACTAACTCCTCAATAGTAACTGTCTGGTATTTAATCAGATGAGACAGCAGTATAAACACAGTACTAACTCCTCAATAGTAACTGTCTGGTATTTAATCAGATGAGACAGCAGTATAAACACAGTACTAACTCCTCAATAGTAACTGTCTGGTATTTAATCAGATGAGACAGCAGTATAAACACAGTACTAACTCCTCAATAGTAACTGTCTGGTATTTAATCAGATGAGACAGCAGTATAAACACAGTACTAACTCCTCAATAGTAACTGTCTGGTATTTAATCAGATGAGACAGCAGTATAAACACAGTACTAACTCCTCAATAGTAACTGTCTGGTATTAAATCAGATGAGACAGCAGTATAAACACAGTACTAACTCCTCAATAGTAACTGTCTGGTATTTAATCAGATGAGACAGCAGTATAAACACAGTACTAACTCCTCAATAGTAACTGTCTGGTATTTAATCAGATGAGACAGCAGTATAAACACAGTACTAACTCCTCAATAGTAACTGTCTGGTATTTAATCAGATGAGACAGCAGTATAAACACAGTACTAACTCCTCAATAGTAACTGTCTGGTATTAAATCAGATGAGACAGCAGTATAAACACAGTACTAACTCCTCAATAGTAACTGTCTGGTATTAAATCAGATGAGACAGCAGTATAAACACAGTACTAACTCCTCAATAGTAACTGTCTGGTATTTAATCAGATGAGACAGCAGTATAAACACAGTACTAACTCCTCAATAGTAACTGTCTGGTATTTAATCAGATGAGACAGCAGTATAAACACAGTACTAACTCCTCAATAGTAACTGTCTGGTATTAAATCAGATGAGACAGCAGTATAAACACAGTACTAACTCCTCAATAGTAACTGTCTGGTATTTAATCAGATGAGACAGCAGTATAAACACAGTACTAACTCCTCAATAGTAACTGTCTGGTATTTAATCAGATGAGACAGCAGTATAAACACAGTACTAACTCCTCAATAGTAACTGTCTGGTATTAAATCAGATGAGACAGCAGTATAAACACAGTACTAACTCCTCAATAGTAACTGTCTGGTATTTAATCAGATGAGACAGCAGTATAAACACAGTACTAACTCCTCAATAGTAACTGTCTGGTATTTAATCAGATGAGACAGCAGTATAAACACAGTACTAACTCCTCAATAGTAACTGTCTGGTATTTAATCAGATGAGACAGCAGTATAAACACAGTACTAACTCCTCAATAGTAACTGTCTGGTATTAAATCAGATGAGACAGCAGTATAAACACAGTACTAACTCCTCAATAGTAACTGTCTGGTATTTAATCAGATGAGACAGCAGTATAAACACAGTACTAACTCCTCAATAGTAACTGTCTGGTATTAAATCAGATGAGACAGCAGTATAAACACAGTACTAACTCCTCAATAGTAACTGTCTGGTATTTAATCAGATGAGACAGCAGTATAAACACAGTACTAACTCCTCAATAGTAACTGTCTGGTATTTAATCAGATGAGACAGCAGTATAAACACAGTACTAACTCCTCAATAGTAACTGTCTGGTATTTAATCAGATGAGACAGCAGTATAAACACAGTACTAACTCCTCAATAGTAACTGTCTGGTATTTAATCAGATGAGACAGCAGTATAAACACAGTACTAACTCCTCAATAGTAACTGTCTGGTATTAAATCAGATGAGACAGCAGTATAAACACAGTACTAACTCCTCAATAGTAACTGTCTGGTATTTAATCAGATGAGACAGCAGTATAAACACAGTACTAACTCCTCAATAGTAACTGTCTGGTATTAAATCAGATGAGACAGCAGTATAAACACAGTACTAACTCCTCAATAGTAACTGTCTGGTATTTAATCAGATGAGACAGCAGTATAAACACAGTACTAACTCCTCAATAGTAACTGTCTGGTATTAAATCAGATGAGACAGCAGTATAAACACAGTACTAACTCCTCAATAGTAACTGTCTGGTATTAAATCAGATGAGACAGCAGTATAAACACAGTACTAACTCCTCAATAGTAACTGTCTGGTATTTAATCAGATGAGACAGCAGTATAAACACAGTACTAACTCCTCAATAGTAACTGTCTGGTATTAAATCAGATGAGACAGCAGTATAAACACAGTACTAACTCCTCAATAGTAACTGTCTGGTATTTAATCAGATGAGACAGCAGTATAAACACAGTACTAACTCCTCAATAGTAACTGTCTGGTATTTAATCAGATGAGACAGCAGTATAAACACAGTACTAACTCCTCAATAGTAACTGTCTGGTATTAAATCAGATGAGACAGCAGTATAAACACAGTACTAACTCCTCAATAGTAACTGTCTGGTATTTAATCAGATGAGACAGCAGTATAAACACAGTACTAACTCCTCAATAGTAACTGTCTGGTATTTAATCAGATGAGACAGCAGTATAAACACAGTACTAACTCCTCAATAGTAACTGTCTGGTATTTAATCAGATGAGACAGCAGTATAAACACAGTACTAACTCCTCAATAGTAACTGTCTGGTATTAAATCAGATGAGACAGCAGTATAAACACAGTACTAACTCCTCAATAGTAACTGTCTGGTATTTAATCAGATGAGACAGCAGTATAAACACAGTACTAACTCCTCAATAGTAACTGTCTGGTATTAAATCAGATGAGACAGCAGTATAAACACAGTACTAACTCCTCAATAGTAACTGTCTGGTATTAAATCAGATGAGACAGCAGTATAAACACAGTACTAACTCCTCAATAGTAACTGTCTGGTATTTAATCAGATGAGACAGCAGTATAAACACAGTACTAACTCCTCAATAGTAACTGTCTGGTATTACATCAGATGAGACAGCAGTATAAACACAGTACTAACTCCTCAATAGTAACTGTCTGGTATTTAATCAGATGAGACAGCAGTATAAACACAGTACTAACTCCTCAATAGTAACTGTCTGGTATTTAATCAGATGAGACAGCAGTATAAACACAGTACTAACTCCTCAATAGTAACTGTCTGGTATTAAATCAGATGAGACAGCAGTATAAACACAGTACTAACTCCTCAATAGTAACTGTCTGGTATTTAATCAGATGAGACAGCAGTATAAACACAGTACTAACTCCTCAATAGTAACTGTCTGGTATTTAATCAGATGAGACAGCAGTATAAACACAGTACTAACTCCTCAATAGTAACTGTCTGGTATTAAATCAGATGAGACAGCAGTATAAACACAGTACTAACTCCTCAATAGTAACTGTCTGGTATTTAATCAGATGAGACAGCAGTATAAACACAGTACTAACTCCTCAATAGTAACTGTCTGGTATTTAATCAGATGAGACAGCAGTATAAACACAGTACTAACTCCTCAATAGTAACTGTCTGGTATTAAATCAGATGAGACAGCAGTATAAACACAGTACTAACTCCTCAATAGTAACTGTCTGGTATTTAATCAGATGAGACAGCAGTATAAACACAGTACTAACTCCTCAATAGTAACTGTCTGGTATTTAATCAGATGAGACAGCAGTATAAACACAGTACTAACTCCTCACTAGTAACTGTCTGGTATTAAGTCAGATGAGACAGCAGTATAAACACAGTACTAACTCCTCAATAGTAACTGTCTGGTATTTAGTCAGATGAGACAGCAGTATAAACACAGTACTAACTCCTCAATAGTAACTGTCTGGTATTTAGTCAGATGAGACAGCAGTATAAACACAGTACTAACTCCTCAATAGTAACTGTCTGGTATTTAGTCAGATGAGACAGCAGTATAAACACAGTACTAACTCCTCAATAGTAACTGTCTGGTATTAAATCAGATGAGACAGCAGTATAAACACAGTACTAACTCCTCAATAGTAACTGTCTGGTATTAAATCAGATGAGACAGCAGTATAAACACAGTACTAACTCCTCAATAGTAACTGTCTGGTATTAAATCAGATGAGACAGCAGTATAAACACAGTACTAACTCCTCAATAGTAACTGTCTGGTATTTAATCAGATGAGACAGCAGTATAAACACAGTACTAACTCCTCAATAGTAACTGTCTGGTATTTAATCAGATGAGACAGCAGTATAAACACAGTACTAACTCCTCAATAGTAACTGTCTGGTATTTAATCAGATGAGACAGCAGTATAAACACAGTACTAACTCCTCAATAGTAACTGTCTGGTATTAAATCAGATGAGACAGCAGTATAAACACAGTACTAACTCCTCAATAGTAACTGTCTGGTATTTAATCAGATGAGACAGCAGTATAAACACAGTACTAACTCCTCAATAGTAACTGTCTGGTATTAAATCAGATGAGACAGCAGTATAAACACAGTACTAACTCCTCAATAGTAACTGTCTGGTATTAAATCAGATGAGACAGCAGTATAAACACAGTACTAACTCCTCAATAGTAACTGTCTGGTATTAAATCAGATGAGACAGCAGTATAAACACAGTACTAACTCCTCAATAGTAACTGTCTGGTATTTAATCAGATGAGACAGCAGTATAAACACAGTACTAACTCCTCAATAGTAACTGTCTGGTATTTAATCAGATGAGACAGCAGTATAAACACAGTACTAACTCCTCAATAGTAACTGTCTGGTATTTAATCAGATGAGACAGCAGTATAAACACAGTACTAACTCCTCAATAGTAACTGTCTGGTATTTAATCAGATGAGACAGCAGTATAAACACAGTACTAACTCCTCAATAGTAACTGTCTGGTATTTAATCAGATGAGACAGCAGTATAAACACAGTACTAACTCCTCAATAGTAACTGTCTGGTATTTAATCAGATGAGACAGCAGTATAAACACAGTACTAACTCCTCAATAGTAACTGTCTGGTATTTAATCAGATGAGACAGCAGTATAAACACAGTACTAACTCCTCAATAGTAACTGTCTGGTATTTAATCAGATGAGACAGCAGTATAAACACAGTACTAACTCCTCAATAGTAACTGTCTGGTATTTAATCAGATGAGACAGCAGTATAAACACAGTACTAACTCCTCAATAGTAACTGTCTGGTATTAAATCAAATGCACGATGTTGAGTTTAATATAATAAACTAAATGTTTTGACGTTTGTCATCTAGCTCGCATGCACACATGCACACGCATGCACACATGCACACGCATGCACACACGCACGAATGCTTGCACACACAAAAGTGTGCACTACTGTGAATTGTTTCAATGACATCCTAGAAACCGTTGGATCTAAAGTTACCTAGATATAATGATAAAAGTATGACTGCCCTGTTGTTGGGAAATAATGGTTGGATGGGGGAGGTCCGTGGCAAACCATAAACATCTGTTTGAAACAGTTCAGACCTGCCACATTTTAAGAGGTATATGGCCATATCCTGTTTTTATACAGATTTTTATCAAATGGAAAAATAGTAATAAAGTATATATTTTCGTGTGTTTATCACACAACTAAAATTTAATGACACGTAGCAGTTGAATCACAAATACTTTCGATGCTTGGCAGATTTCCAATGAAATCTGGCTAATTTTTTTTTATGTAGATATATTTCATAGCCTGATAGACAGCAACACTCAATTGGAATAGGAATGCTACAGGATACAGGGTGATTAACCAATGAAAAATGCTATACAAATTTATATAGTTTTAAACAGAATTTCAGGTCAAAAATACGCATTTCCAAAAAACATTGGCAGGTCAATTGCTAATGATGGCAACATTATTTCTTAGACACATATTTGTTTATTGAAAGCTTCTTGCACTCACAGACATATGTGGACATTTTCAACTATTACATTTTCTTTATTTGGTTAACATTGAACATTCCTTTGAAACTACTCACTTATGGACAGTTTTTGCAATGGAATAGTTAGTATATTTGCCTTTGATGGCATAACAATGATTATATTTGTTTGCTGGCTGTTGCTCAAGGTTCATGTGCATGGTTATCTTATAAAGCACATTGTATCAATATCTGTAGCAGATGGAATTCCGCCACAACAACTAATGGAAACAGTAGAACAAGCTAGTATACCACTTGCAAGAGTGTTCAACTTGTCATTAAAAGAGGGAGTGGTTCCTTTTGAATGGAAAGAAGCAAACATCATACCATTATTTAAAAAGGGTCAAGAAATAAGTCAGAGAATTACTGACCAGTGAGTTTAACATCAGTGATTTGTAAATTATTAGAAAGGTTAATTAAAGGCCATAGACTTCCTTGTTAGGCATAAATTATTAAATCCTTCTCAACATGGATTTCTAAAAGCGAGATCATGCTTAACAAATATGTTATGTTTTTTGGAAGAAATGACTAAGTGGATAGAGAAGTTTTTGACAAAGTGCCACATAAAAAATTACTACTTAAATTAAAAGCTCATGGTATCAGGGATGACATAATTGACTGGATAGAACAATGGCTGACTGACAGAAGACAGTATGTTGTAGTAGATGAGGAGGTTTCAAACTGGAAATCAGTTTTGGGTGGGGTATCACAAGGATCAGTATTAGGACCTTTATTATTCTTAATATTTATCAATGACTTGGATGATAATATAACATGCAATGTACTGAAATTTACATATGACACAAAAGTGTTTAGAAAGGTTAAAAATGATGGTGATAAACAATGTTTACAAAACGATCTAAACAAATTAGTTAAATGGTCTGAAAAATGGCAGATGTTATTAAATTTTAGGAAATTTATGTAAATGCCTACAGACAGGACATGGGAACTACTGTTCTGGGTACTACCATAAAAGAAAAGGACTTAGTAAGAATAAATGCTGATATGGAAGTTTCAGAGCAATGTGGTATTGCAGCTTCAAAGGGTAATCAAATTCTTTGGTTAATAAGGAGAACTATAACATGCAAGGAAAAAAGTTAATTATACCTCTGTATAAAGCAATAGTTAGGCCTCATTTAGAATACTTTATATAAGCACGGAGACCATATCGTAAAAAGGATATAGATATGCTTGAACGAATAGAGAGGAGAGCCACTATAATGATTCCTGAACGGAGAGACTTTAGTTATGGAGAACTTCTAAAAGAATGTGGTTTGATAACCCTAGAGACAAGGAGGTTAAGAGGAGATCATATTGAAATTTTTATATCGAAGATATTGAATTGGTATGAAAATATTGATAGAAATGTTTTTCTCACTCAAGAAAGATAGTAGAACTAGAGGACATGAGGTAACATTAGTAAAGGATTAGATTGGATATCAGGAAGTACTCGTTCTCACAGAGGACAATAAATGAATGGAACAAATTATCTACAGATTGTGTAACTGCTAGCAGCGTGAATATGTTTAAAAACAAGGTAGACACATATCTCAGGAGGGCAGGTTATGCATAGATGGAAAAATTTTAGACTCTCGAGGAGAGCCACTATAATGTTCTTGTCCACTTGCCATCTGGGCCTTTGCCTTGAATGGCAATCTTGTTAAATATACAGATACATTAATAGAATAAATGTTAGAAACTACCAGAAACAGAAGTGAGGTAACACTGCCTATATTTACCTCTACCCCTCTTCTGATATGTGTTATTTTACCCACTGCAGGCCTTGGCATTAAGCTTTTGTAGCCAGTGGGCCAGTAGACGCGAAAGGTTACTGGCCCCCAAAAAAAGTTACTGGCCTGTATATTTTCTCGGATATAAAATATGTGTTGGGCCTATATGTAAATTTAGCTAATTCTTGTGGCTACAAGACATCAAAAACTGAATAATTAGGGCAGGAATGATATGTCGGTATTCCTGTATATTGCGATACATACATGATGCACAATATTGTCATTGACAATTGTGGAAATGCTACACCTACGCCAGCTACGGTACACAACGTGGTAGTCACAAATAAATGAATTGCAACATCACTGCGAAAAAATATAGTGTCAATGTAAACAATTTCTGCCTGTGTATCAGTAAGAAGCGAAATAACAAAATAATAACAAATATAATGTTTCCCCAATCGTTATAAAATTAATTCGTTTGCATCACCAGTGCAAAGTTTGGACCAAATGTGACGTTTGCTGTTGCGTTCGCGTGGGCACCGACCTGCTCCCATTTACCAACTAATGTTTGTGTAAGCAGCATGTATGCTTTCGTGAGTGGAGCCAAGTGATTTATTTATTCGAATGATCATTGTTTCTTTCAAACACTAGTTAAAAACTCTGCCGTCAATTAATTTGTTTTAGTTTTCTTTCAGTTGTTTAACAGACTCAGATTTCTACCCGAAAGCAAGCAGCGGTTACTCGTAGCGAGATGCCGCGAACTAGTCGTCGTTTTCTGGAGACATTTCCCTAGTCAGCAAATTATGTTAATGTCAACTTAATGAACTACAATGTTATGTTATGTTATGTTAATAAACTAAAATAAAAATCAGCTAAAAACATTGTTTTGTGTGGATTTAGTGAATTAAACAACAGTTAAAATATGCTCGAGAACAGCTACAGAAATCGCCGATACTCGATAGTGCCAGTGCTCGGACATTTGGTCACCAGACAATTACTCACTGAAAAAATGTTCACTATAGCTCAGCAAGGAAATGAAAACGTAGGCAGTTGCTCACCTTTAAGAAAATTAAAATTTCATTTTCAAATGCAACAGCTCACCCTTACGAATTTCATTTTAAAATGCAACATATGAGCTTCACAGACAGTCCGTTTGGCGTCGCGGTTGAATTAGAAGGTATTGCTATGATCTGGAAATGTGATTTAAGCGAATATAGTGGCTTCCGTAAACTGGTAAAATGGTCTTGTGTGACCTGTCGGCCAATGGTAGGATTAGCTTCGTTTGGATACTGATGGCTGGCTGGCTTCATTTGGGTGTAAAGCTTTTAATCAATGATATATAATATATATATATATATATATATTATAACAATCAAAATAAAAAACTACATTTCGCTTTACAGCATTATGTCCATGCATTATGTCCATGCATTATGTCCATGCATTATGTCCATGCATTATGTCCATGCATTATGTCCATGCATTATGTCCATGCATTATGTCCATGCATTATGTCCATGCATTATGTCCATGCATTATGTCCATGCATTATGTCCATGCATTATGTCCATGCATTATGTCCATGCGTGCAGAGACGTTGCAGTGTACGAGCTTCACAAAAAGTCAGTAAGGCATCGGTACAAAATAACCATCCTATTAAATACTACAACTTGAGGCTTTAATCAATATAGATAATGATAATGCATGTAGAAAGTGATAATAAAACAAATCAGACCAAAGTTAAAGTTTACCCATTATATAATGACAGGTGTAGTAGCAACGCCGAGTATCGTGACACCAAACAGACTTTCTTTGAAGCTGATATGTTTGCGTTTTTAAATGTTGATCATCATGGAACTGGAAGTACCCTTTTTTAAATTATACCACAGGATATATATATATATATATATATATATATATATATATATATATATATATATATATATATATATATATATATATATATATATATATATATGGGTCATTCTCCAAAGCTGGGAGCCAAAGTGTGACATGAGTCTAAAAAATTCAATATGTTTAAAAACCTTACTTTTTGGTATTTTTTTAAAGATAATGAAATAAACCAAATGCATCATGGATGGCGTAATAAAAATTTATGAATTTGGTTTTGTCTTAGAGTTACGTAAATCTAAAGATGTCCTGTGTAACACGGAAACCAAGCAGGATGAAAAATGCAATATCACAAATTCAGTAATTGACAAACAGTTACTGTCTTTTTTTTCTACTATGTTGTTGAATGGAAACAGAACTTCGTGTTCTCGCACAACGTCATAGTTCACAGAACCGAAGCGAGCACTTTCGGAAATGATGCATTACATTAGACAACTCATTTTTATTTCGTTCAAAATACATTTTGTTCGTCTTTATTGATGAAAACAACGAAGCATAGTAACCACAGGAATACAAACAACAGGTGATAACAGGATTTTTGGCCTGTGATTTGTTTTTTCACGACTGCACAAGGGAAAAATCAGGCACTAGTATGGTTGTCACATTTCGGTCTGCCATTTTTGGCATCATTCACAGAGTTCCTGCTTCAAAAACACACATTTTAATCATAATTTCCATTCTACATCAATACTGAATATCATCACAAGGAAAAAAGAATGGATAAGTATAAGATTATAGCATAAATAAAATTTACTGAATGCCCCAACAATGGCTCCCAGCTTTGGAGAACGACCCATATATATATATTTACTACAGGATTATGAGGAGACATTTGGCGCTTCTTGGTGGTCGTTTTAATAGTAACAGAAACAGAAAGATCGTTGAATTAAGATGTTTATACTGTCACTTATTTTATTTATTGTCATTTTGCAGGGGAAGGGAAATGATATTTTTTACGTTAGTTCCCTCAATAAACCCTGTTTCTGCAATTCATACTTTTTCGTTTTTTGTATGCATAAAATAACATTAACATGAGGTGAGCAACTGTCTGCTTTTTCATTTCCTTGGTGAGCAACTGTCTGCTTTTTCATTTCCTTGGTGAGCAACTGTCTGCTTTTTCATTTCCTTGTTGAGCAACTGTCCGGTGAGCAACTGTCTGTGATTCGATAGTGCCATAGCCAGAGTGGTCGTGACGTAAGTGAAACTGAACCGAGCGAAATTGATGTTTGCACTTTCACTTGGGATCTGCATAGGCGCTGCTTATTAATTAGTTATGTCAAAATTTAAAATTGCGGCTGTGGAACTCTTATGTCACATCATCGTCAAAGAAGAAGTCCGACCACTTGTCGAATGGTATAGTATAGTAGCAGAAATGATTCAAAACGGGCCAGTAAAATATGAAAACTTGTGGCCTGAACTGGCTGAACAGCCTTAAAAAGGGCTCTGGGCCAGCATTAATGTCAAACCTGCAATGTCTGCTGCACTAAAAATGGTTACCATAGCCTTGTTTGTGTAACCTTTGACATGACCAGGAGCCACAAACCAGATAAGGTCTGACTGCTCCAGGTATCTGTACTTCATCAAACAGCAGTGACACAGGTTGCCACTTCCTGCTGCTTTCTACTTCAGTTCTTGCTCAGGCTCTTGTGTATAAGATGTTTCTAATTTATTTTATATTTATCTATTAAATAGTAAATCATACCTGTTTCCATTGTTTAGTAGTCTGACAAGCGAGTTTTAATAGGGTAATGTGGGGCAAAGTGCAGTAACTGGACGAAACCCCACAGACATAGCCCCCTTCAGACCTAACACCCTCTGGCCAAAAACCCCTCCAGGCAAAACCCCTTCACTTTAATATAAATACGGACAAAATCCCATGTGTACATCAGTATAGTTTTAGACCTAATATTCCACTGAAAATGCTTCGCTTGAGCTAATAGATTGATTGACTCAAATGGATGACAGTGATATACCAATTAACATAATTTATCTACCTTTCCATGGCTGTTGATGTTGATATTTAGAAATATGATAAAAAAACAGAAAACCATTTAATATAGAACTTGAAGAAATATTTAGTCAGAAAATGTATGTATAGGAATTGGCTTTCTGCAAAGGTCATTCCTTGGACCTCTGTTATTTATTACATGTATATAGAAATGATTTCTCACAAGTTTGACAAATGTTTAATTGCATCATCCATCAATAAAGGAATGATTATTTTAAGCGCCTCTGGACAGGTTTATATGCAGATATATGGTGCTATACAAATAAAAGTTATTATTATTAACATAATGGGTCATCCAATTTTATTTCACCACTTGTCCATATTTATGTTAGTGAGGGGGTTTTGTCCAGAGGGGTTATATCTGGAGGGGGATTTGTCCTAGTTGGTTGTGTCCGAGGGGGTTTTGTCCAGAGGGGTTATATCTGGAGGGGGATTTGTCCTAGTTGGTTGTGTCCGAGGGGGTTTTGTCCAGAGGGGTTATATCTGGAGGGGGATTTGTCCTAGTTGGTTGTGTCCGAGGGGGTTTTGTCCAGAAAAGGTTATGTCCTGGATTTGCAAAGCACACCCCTGTATTCTGTAGAGGCAAATGTGATTTAGCGAATTTATGTTCATCAAAGGAGGAAACGGTTAACACCACAACTCTTATCCCAATAGTATTGTAATTGCTGAACCTTAGTAACAACATAGTAACCTTAGTAACAACATAGTAACCTTAGTAACAACATAGTAACCTTAGTAACAACATAGTAACCTTAGTAACAACATAGTAACCTTAGTAACAACATAGTAACCTTAGTAACAACATAGTAACATTAGTAACAAAAATAAGATTTCAGTGACACCCCTACACATTTTATCATGTATGCCCTCCTGGTGTACATTGCTTCCACTACTCTACATTATATGCTATGTTATTAACTCCAAGGTTGTATATTTTGTTGATATTTATTGGAACATTCAGCTTGTTAGTGTAATCCAGTAGAAATCAGCAAATTGTTTTACAAAACCCGGTGTCATATCGTTTCCTGGACTTGCAGAAAAAATGCTTTAAAAATCAACCCTGGGGAACATAATTGTTTTTCAGGAACAAAATACCCTGCCTTTATCATATTTTCTTTCATTGGCTATCCATACCTACTTGTGTGTACAATGTGTAGCTAATACTTAGTAGGCTCCTATACTTGTTTTCATCAATCTTAGGAAACCTTTGCACAAGGGATCGATATTCTAAATCAATATCTCAATCGATGAAATGGATTGAGTTCAAAAATATTTCATGAAGATGATTAGTGGTGATTATTATGAATAGTTGTGCATTTAGCAGATTTGAGTCCATTGTGTATACGTGGTATGGAAAGCCAATCATAACGTTGTTAACAACCAAATTTGTTTGCCAAGGCCTAAAGATAGTTGTCATTTGATTTATTACTGAGAAACTCATAGTTAGTAAGACACCATGTTAAATTTTAACTGTATGTCTGATTAAGTCATTATATTAAAGTAATTAAACTTAATGAAAATGTCAGTGGAGTTAGTGCATATATACATATATACAGAGTGTGCATGAGCCAGGTAAAATTTGGCAATGCCGATCAGTTTGTTAAAAGGTCACATTTTCCATACAATTTGTAATGTACATGTAAAAACTACATAAATGTGTGGGTAATACTTTATAGCATCCCAGTAAATACATAATTCATCACAGGAATAATTGAAAGTGTGTTGTGATGTACGTGTATAGCTGGGACAGAAATTTCCTGAAGGTGTACTGCAATTATGGAATGACCCATGTAATAACATAGTGCAGCTTCATTTCATAAGGTGTAGCAGCATATCAATATAGTAAAATTTTACGAATTCACTGATAGAAAATGTTTGCCTGTTAGTATAAGTGAGAGATAATCTGCTTCAGCTGCTATTAGAGGCCCCAGCCAGCTGTGTAGAGATCCTGTTGTAACCCCCCACAGGCTAATGTACACCATATTGCACTGAGTGTCTGAGAATTTTGCCTGCCAGGAATCTTGCCTGCCTGTGTGTACCTGGGTAATTGCGCTAGTTCACACCCCACTACAGTGACATTCAGAGAACAGGTGGCATTTTTAGGACGGTGACCTCCACTGGAGTTGGTTATTTGGAATGCAGTGTGGGTGGGCTGTCTCTCCAAAGCATGTCAAAGTTACTTGAACAAATGACATATGGCACCAGGGCTTTTGGGCACAGAACATTTGGGCATTAGGACATTTAGGAACACCTAAAATTACACACTTTTAAATTATATTTTACATATACACAAACAACCACTTTTTTTAATTTGTTATTACTGATAATCTATACACAACATGAGATGTTCATGAACCTAGAAAATATAAATTGCTGGATGATGGTCTGAAGGTGAAGAGAGAATTCTGGGTGGAAGGTTAAGGAGGATAGTGGAGTGTGAAATGGGAGAACAAGGTTTCAGAATAGGAAGAGGTACGCTGGATGGGATGTTCACTCTGAAGCCACTTATGGTTGCATTGGATGGGTGTCCTGGAGGCATTGAGGCAGATGGGTGTCCTGGAGGCATTGAGGTTGCGGATGGGTGTCCTGGAGGCATTGAGGTTGCGGATGGGTGTCCTGGAGGCATTGAGGCAGATGGGTGTCCTGGAGGCATTGAGGTTGAGGTGAGGATGGTGGAAGGGCCGTATGAAGAGGGAATCATGTGAAAAAAACAAAAGCGTAGAGTGTGTGGACCATGCATATTGGAAGAATTAGGATCAACATCGGCCTGAGACAGTGTAGTGCCCACAGTGCCCTAAGCACACTGTTGTTCATCGCAGTATTGGAAGTAATCAGCAGAAAAATTAGTATGAAGGACATTCTCCACAAGTTGCTATACACAGATGATCTGGTAGTAGTACCCGACAGATACTAATATTTTTATCATGGAAATAAGTTGTGCTCTGAAGGGTTTACTTTTATTTCGCATATTCGACCTGCGTGACCTGCTTATTTTAGGAAGCATATCTACAGAACCTAACCACTTTTCTTAATGCAATAAATTCTGTAGATTCTCAACGTATTGTACACCTGAAATGTAAGGATGATGGCCTACAGCTACCCTGGCTTGTCAGTTTAGTTGTCAGCCTGAAATGTAAGGATGATGGCCTACAGCTACCCTGGCTTGTCAGTTTAGTTGTCAGCCTGAAATGTAAGGATGATGGCCTACAGCTACCCTGGCTTGTCAGTTTAGTTGTCAGCCTGAAATGTAAGGATGATGGCCTACAGCTACCCTGGCTTGTCAGTTTAGTTGTCAGCCTTTTGTCTGTGATGTAGTCTTATCCATGCAGCCTCTTGTGCAGCTAAACACTGCAGGGTCATTGATGAATTACTGACAGCTGCAACCACCCGGTGATAAATAACCTAACTTGGGCTGGAAGTTGACTTAAGCATGTGTCATGCAACTGGTCACAGGGTAACACACCCATTGCACTTTCTGCCACACTCTTATATGGCCAGGTTTGTGCCACATGGCCCTAGTAGACAGCCAGGAGACCTACTTCCTGTTTACCATGTTAACTTGAAATACAACACTGGTGTTCTCTCAAGCTTGGCTGTTTTCTTTGATGTTCCCTGTTGAAGGGCTGGAGTGCTCTAGGGCACAGATACCAGATGAGTGTATTTGTAATCTTCTTTTTTGGCTCCTCATATAAATGGGTTAAATGCTGGTGATACAAATTTATGACCATCTATATGTATTAATTAAGGCTTGGGAAACTGCATGCTTGGTAATGAAGGTAGGAGTGGGGGTGGCAGTGGGGGTGGCAGCGAGGGTGGCAGCGAGGAAGGCAGTGAAGCTGGCAGCTAGCTTGGCAGCGATGGTGGCAGTGAGGGGGCAGCGATGGTGGCAGTGAGGGGGGCAGCGATGGTGGCAGCGACGGTGGCAGCAATTGTAGCAGCGAGGGTAGCAATGACCCTGGTGTCCTGGTCATGAAGGGAGATGGGATAGATCATTGGCCCTGGATTTGAACCTGGTGCATCCTGGTTGGGTGTAGGACAGTTTCCTTCAGATTTTCCCCCTGGTCATTTCCCTCCAGACATTTCCCCCATTAAAATGAATAGGTGGACTTTCCCCTGTTTCTTAGTAATAAATGTAAGTATAATAAATAAATAAATAATAATAATAATTAACTTCTATGGTGCCTGTATACTCAGGAACCTGAGCTCAGAGGCGCAACAAAACAGAATCATTAAGCATAATCATGATCAGGGACATGCAAAAGTCATTACCAGAACGAGGGACCACCAAAGATTTATAGTGGAAATGCAATTTGGAATAAATATGTCTTGAGTTTTTTCGGAAGGTAGCTATTGTTTAAGATGTTTTCAAAGTTATAGGGAATTCATTCCAGACCATAGGCACAGTGACAGAGAAAGCATGATTGCCCAATTTAAGTTTAGTTTAGGAACAATAAGTTGTGAAATGGTGATCTGAGTTGCCTCGGGATATTTGAAAGATGCAGGAGACTAGCCAAGTAGGGCGGTTGTTGTGTAGATAGAGCACAATATAATAAGAGTGGACAGTTTAAAATTGATTTGATAAGTAACAGGAAGCCAGTGTACAAGTATTGGCAGTGATGGTGATGTACCCTTGAGTACCACACGTGCCAGACAATTTTGTACTCGTTGGAGTTTAGCTAAGTCTCTTTTAGCAATATTATTTAGTAGCGATCTACAATAGTCTAGGTGGCTACTAATTAGTGCTGTTAATATTGTTTTAGCAGTAGATAAATATATGTGACGCCAAATTCGACAGAGATCACGTGTATGTTAGAAACAGGATTTGCATACTTGAGAAATATTCTGGCAAAAGTTGAAGTCACTGTCAAAGACAACACCTAGATTATGAAGCAGTTTAACTCTATATACTATGAAAAAAGGCTGATGACCCTATTTTGTTGCTGTTTAGTGCCAGTAATAATAAGGTATGTTTTATCTGGATTAAACTCACTTGATTCCTTCCAAAACAAGATGTCAGTGAGCCAATCACTTGAAGTGGAAACAGATTCTTGAGCATTTGATTGCAAAAGTGATATGTAAACCTGTATGTCATCAGCATACAGGTAATGACTGAGATTATGATTAGTAATAACTTGGCTAGGATTTAGTATATAAGCTAAACAGAACAGGGCCAAGGACAGATCCTTGCGGGACTCTGAATGGCAGGTGTTGTGGGCAAGATGGTGTGCCAGATATGTTAATGCTTTGGTGTCTGTCTGAAAAATATGATTTGAACCGCGAAAGAGCTGTGTCAGAAATGCCAAAATGTCTATGAAAGTAAAGAATCACTCATAGTCAAGTATGATAATCTTGAGTCTCAAGTCTCAAGTTATACTCCAAATAGCTCAATCTTGAGCTAATGCAGGAGTTTGGACCAACAGCTTTTAGTGTCTCTTACGAAAGACACAGGCAAAGTGGGGAGAACGAAATTGCCCAAGTTTGGAAACGGTGGGGGGGTGGAATCGAACCACTGTCACTGTCTCCCCAGAGTCACTGTCCTCTTGATTGACAGGTGGGTGCTCTAACCAGACCACCGCTCCCCAGAGTCACTGTCCTCTTGATTGACAGGTGGGTGCTCTAACCAGACCACCGCTCCCTGAGTCACTGTTCTCTTGATTGACAGGCGGGTGCTCTAACCAGACCACCGCTCCCCAGAGTCACTGTCCTCTTGATTGACAGGCGGGTGCTCTAACCAGACCACTGCTCCCCAGAGTCACTGTCCTCTTGATTGACAGGCGGGTGCTCTAACCAGACCACCGCTCCCCAGAGTCACTGTCCTCTTGATTGACAGGTGGGTGCTCTAACCAGACCACCGCTCCCCAGAGTCACTGTCCTCTTGATTGACAGGCGGGTGCTCTAACCAGACCACCGCTCCCCAGAGTCACTGTTCTCTTGATTGACAGGCGGGTGCTCTAACCAGACCACCGCTCCCCAGAGTCACTGTCCTCTTGATTGACAGGCGGGTGCTCTAACCAGACCACTGCTCCCCAGAGTCACTGTCCTCTTGATTGACAGGCGGGTGCTCTAACCAGACCACCGCTCCCCAGAGTCACTGTCCTCTTGATTGACAGGCGGGTGCTCTAACCAGACCACCGCTCCCCAGAGTCACTGTCCTCTTGATTGACAGGCGGGTGCTCTAACCAGCCACCGCTCCCCAGAGTCACTGTGAAGGTGGTAATGATGATGTCCAGATATGTACAATGAGTGCGTGGTCGGTGACTGAACAGGCTAATTCACAACCTGCAGACCCGGCTGCATACATCACACGCACGCACGCACGCACGCACGCACGCACGCACGCACGCACGCACGCACGCACGCACGCACGCACGCACGCACGCACGCACGCACGCACGCACGCACGCACGCACGCACGCACGCACGCACGCACGCACGCACACACACACGCACATGTTTGAGTAGTAATTGTCATCACCTATAATTCTGTAGCAAATACAATGACATTTGGCCACTGTGGACTAGAATCTAAGATATAGATGATGTTTTGATTTTATCTATATAATTGTTCCTAACGGCTGTTTTATCCACTGAATATTGTAACAGATGTTGTGTGTTTGTTGATTTCCTAATATAAAGGGGGGGAAACATCCGCCTATTTATTTTAGTGGGGAGATGTCTGTACCCCATCCTGGTCATGAGAAGATTTTGAAACCTAATATTCTCAGCCAGTCTCACTACGTAGTTTCGCCTGCCAAACTTAAATTCCAACTGTCTGTCAGTTGTAGTGCATGAAGCAGTTATGGATACCATATTATAATTGCTTTACATGAGGAGCCAATCTGTCCTCTCATCATGTAGAAATACCTTTCACTAACTGCAGTGAGAGAGTGCATGAATACATAGACATGGTGGCACGACAAAGAGCAACATTTGGTAAATCTACCCACTTGAATGTAATCATATAGATACCAGATATCACAACCTGTCATGTTCAAAAGAAATACCACTAAAGACGGTTTTGTTTAAAACAAATTGGGTGTGGGTGTCGTAGTGGTGATTAGTCTCTCTCTAAATAAATATTATGACAACGGGCGGTACCGATATAAAGAGGAACTAACACATCAAGCTTCACTTCATTAACCAACCTTAATCTTTATTATAACAATCAATATTAAACCCTGACAGTCTACCAGTTCCAGCCAAGCTTAGGACACCTAACTGTAGCTCATCAGCTTAGCCAGCCCTGGGCTGAGAGGTAAACCCTCCTCAGTCTACACCACTGCAACTTTCTGATTGCAACTGTTTTCTCTGTCTACAATACTATGTAACATCCAAGCATGGATCACCAAACATTCACTAGTCAATCATTATCACTCACTTTCTGGCCTTCTAGTTTGAACAGACTAACTGTCAACACATGTTTCTCATGAGGCAACAGTCCCTTGGTAATTAATTAAAACTTATCAATCTGGTGATGCTGGACCTTGGCTCTTATCTTAACACATCCCAGAACTGACAGTGGTAAGATACTTAAAACATGTAGTTGGATATAATAAGTATAACTTATATCAAAATGATGACATAACTATATTATAAAACTGATGTGGTAACAGTGCTATTATAATGAGCCCTACCACATGGGAATACAAAATGGAACATGCACCAATTGCTAATTGATATAATTCATCACTCAGTAGATGTGAAGGCAACTGAATGTTTACTGAAATGTAGATGATTAATTAAAATATGTACTTCACAAATTACTGGATGAATGGGCAAATTGCTGGACATACATTAGACATACATTAGACATACATTAGACATACATTAGACATACATTAGACATACATTAGACATAAATTAGACATACATTAGACATACATTAGACATACATTAGACATACATTAGACATAAATTAGACATACATTAGACATACATTAGACATACATTAGACATACATTAGAGAGTAAATGTGCTTGAAGGTGAATGCCTTATAAAACACACTTGCCTATCCTCAATTGTTGCATTCAGTTGGTTTTAGGACTCTTTCTAAGTATAATCCTTTTGGGTATGTAATCAGCAGGTTATATATCACATGTAAGAAAAGCACTTTAGTGGAATTGACAGATCTATTTTATCTAACAGTTTTGACAGTGTCAAGAGATAATAGTAATTTATGATGATTGGGCAATGACAGTATTCTTCCAAATGTTGAAAGTATTTCCTCCTTTCATATTCTGCCAACAAAATTGTTAAAGGATACCTGTAATAATGACTGTAGTAGTAATCTTTATATTAATACGCTAACTTTGTGGGCCACTGGCAGTATGTCCTCCCACGCGCCGACATCTACTGTTCCTTCGCCTCCTTGCTCCACTGACATCTACTGTTCCTTCGCCTCCTTGCTCCACTGACATCTACTGTTCCTTCGCCTCCTTGCTCCACTGGCATCTACTGTTCCTTCGCCTCCTTGCTCCACTGACATCTACTGTTCCTTCGCCTCCTTGCTCCACTGGCATCTACTGTTCCTTCGCCTCCTTGCTCCACTGGCATCTACTGTTCCTTCGCCTCCTTGCTCCACTGACATCTACTGTTCCTTCGCCTCCTTGCTCCACTGGCATCTACTGTTCCTTCGCCTCCTTGCTTCACTGACATCTACTGTTCCTTCGCCTCCTTGCTCCACTGGCATCTACTGTTCCTTCGCCTCCTTGCTCCACTGGCATCTACTGTTCCTTCGCCTCCTTGCTCCACTGGCATCTACTGTTCCTTCGCCTCCTTGCTCCACTGACATCTACTGTTCCTTCGCCTCCTTGCTCCACTGACATCTACTGTTCCTTCGCCTCCTTGCTCCACTGGCATCTACTGTTCCTTCGCCTCCTTGCTCCACTGACATCTACTGTTCCTTCGCCTCCTTGCTCCACTGACATCTACTGTTCCTTCGCCTCCTTGCTCCACTGGCATCTACTGTTCCTTCGCCTCCTTGCTCCACTGACATCTACTGTTCCTTCGCCTCCTTGCTCCACTGGCATCTACTGTTCCTTCGCCTCCTTGCTCCACTGACATCTACTGTTCCTTCGCCTCCTTGCTCCACTGGCATCTACTGTTCCTTCGCCTCCTTGCTTCACTGGCATCTACTGTTCCTTCGCCTCCTTGCTCCACTGACATCTACTGTTCCTTCGCCTCCTTGCTCCACTGACATCTACTGTTCCTTCGCCTCCTTGCTCCACTGACATCTACTGTTCCTTCGTCTCCTTGCTCCACTGGCATCTACTGTTCCTTCGCCTCCTTGCTCCACTGACATCTACTGTTCCTTCGCCTCCTTGCTCCACTGACATCTACTGTTCCTTCGCCTCCTTGCTCCACTGGCATCTACTGTTCCTTCGCCTCCTTGCTCCACTGGCATCTACTGTTCCTTCACCTCCTTGCTCCACTGACATCTACTGTTCCTTCGCCTCCTTGCTCCACTGACATCTACTGTTCCTTCGCCTCCTTGCTCCACTGACATCTACTGTTCCTTCGCCTCCTTGCTCCACTGGCATCTACTGTTCCTTCGCCTCCTTGCTCCACTTGCATCTACTGTTCCTTCGCCTCCTTGCTCCACTGACATCTACTGTTCCTTCGCCTCCTTGCTCCACTGGCATCTACTGTTCCTTCGCCTCCTTGCTCCACTGACATCTACTGTTCCTTCGCCTCCTTGCTCCACTGGCATCTACTGTTCCTTCGCCTCCTTGCTCCACTGACATCTACTGTTCCTTCGCCTCCTTGCTCCACTGGCATCTACTGTTCCTTCGCCTCCTTGCTCCACTGGCATCTCGTCTACCCATTGATGACATTTTAAAAACCACAAAGGTAGTTATTTAGAGTAATTAATTGGTATGCTAGTACGCTATATATTAAGACATGTAATGTTGCTTTGGAAACAACCTTTCCACCACAATTTCCTACAAATGAAGCATGGACAGATTGTTCACCCAATAACAAGTATACATACCAACAACTCAGTTGAATCAGTTGACAGGTGCTAGGACATTTAATGACATGGTTGACATGTCCTAGTTAGTTGACAGTGGCAACTGAGTGATCCTGCATTATTTCCAGGTTTTCATGGTAGCAACTAGTCATAACCCTATATCTGAATGTGAAACAAATTGCAGCTTTAAGCAGGAGCAACTGTATCCATTGATTAACAGATATTTAGTGCAGAGTAATTTGCTGCCTGTTGTACCACCCAGTAGTAAATAGACCACAATGTCTACTATCTTAACCCCAGGGCTGATGTGAAAGATAGGACTGCCTCAACTGTATGACCCCAAAAGACATCCATATCACCAGAGAAGGGCAGAGGTCTTCATTTGATAACTAGGTGATCCTGTGTATTTTTTTTTTTTTTTTCACTGGGGCAATGTCCACAAAATGCATGCTTGCAATCACGCATGCCCGCACGCACGCACCCACGCATATCCAAAGTATATATTATCATGACGGTCTGTAAATTTCAGGTTACTATTTTTCTTAAATGACACTTCTAGATTTATTATGTTGACCCTATGGCTTACAAGAATAATATTTGTGTTTCTTGTTAAATGCTCTGAAATGTTAGGATAGGTAGGACAGAAACATTTTCTTTCTTTTGTTATTTTCCTGTGGATAAATATTTTATGGTATGTAGGCATTTGAGTATTTCTGAAGCAAACAGTATTAAATGATAGCATGCACTTTTTTCTAAAAACTGTCAACTGTCCATTGCATTGCCAAAACTTGAAAGCTTTAATGTCATCATCAGTTCTACTGACTTCATAAATACAGAAGTACTCTCAATAATTCAAATATATCAAATAAACCACAATTTACTTGGGCCTCTTAGGGGTTAATGGCATGTTGATGAATGGTGAATTACGTAGGTGGTCTGTCACATTGGTGAATGGTGAATTACATAGGTGGTCTGTCACATTGGTGAATGGTGAATTACGTAGGTGGTCTGTCACATTGGTGAATGGTGAATTACGTAGGTGGTCTGTCACATTGGTGAATGGTGAATTACGTAGGTGGTCTGTCACATTGGTGAATGGTGAATTACGTAGGTGGTCTGTCACATTGGTGAATGGTGAATTACGTAGGTGGTCTGTCACATTGGTGAATGGTGAATTACGTAGGTGGTCTGTCACATTGGTGAATGGTGAATTATGTAGGTGGTCTGTCACATTGGTGAATGGTGAATTGCGTATTTTGTCTGTCACTTGTGTAAAAATGTAATAGTAACGAAACAAATCATGTTTTAGACAATGTTATACCTAGTAGCTGTTTTAGACAATGTTATACCTAGTAACTGTTTTATACAATGTTATACCTAGTAGCTGTTTTAGACAATGTTATACCTAGTAGCTGTTTTAGACAATGTTATACCTAGTAACTGTTTTAGACAATGTTATACCTAGTAGCTGTTTTAGACAATGTTATACCTAGTAGCTGTTTTGCTGTATATATTACAATATTTATATGTTGCAGCTGGTAACATTCTGGAGAAACAAGAATTTGACTTACACTGGTCCTGGGTGAGACTTGACAAACAAGTCTACTTTGTAAAAGAAGATGAGAACATACTTGAGATTCTTCTTCACCGCCGTGGTTACCTCATGGAGACATCTTTTGTCAGTGAGTAGAACTACAAACAATCTCAGTCAATTACAATTTGGTGGGTGCAGATATTATGTGTCCACTTAAAACAAATTCTAGAAAAAGAATTTGTGTAGCAATTTATGACTTTTAAATGTATTTCTACTTCCCCTCAATTAGAATAAGGACATTGGTTGGTAAGACCACTTTATTAGAAAAAATAAATGCATTCCACATCATTCATCATATAATTTTATAAATCATACCTAAAACATTTATCTTATTTGGTAGATTTAATTTTTTTCTGACAAGAAATAAAATTTGTTATTTTAAAAAACAACATGAAGTGGTCCACTATGCAAATTGAACAGTGAAGCAACTAAAACTACCATGGTAGTGAAGTGAGAGGAGAATGAGATTTAAAGAAATTGGCTGAGTAATATGATTTTGCTACAAACTGAGAGGAAACTGTGACATATTGTAGCTATTGACATCGAAGATGATACTGCAACGACTGGGGAAGATTTCTCCAGGCGCTATGCTGACCAAGTACAGTTTAATCCAGGTATGTTGCTATAATTTCTCTCTTCGGGTGTATTGAAGTGACTTTGGTGGAGAAAATAGCAGAAAATACATAGAAATAATATTCATAAGAGCAGTATTGTAATTGTATGCATATGCATATATAGAAATATATATACATGAATGCATGCATGCATACATACATACTACATACTACTCATATTTAACTAAGGATCACCATTTTCTAGTAATCTGTGTATGAGATAATATTATAATGTGCAGTAATATTGGTGCGAATCCTATGTTTAACATGTCATCTGCACTTATCTTTCAATATGTGCGGTCAGGCGTGACTGTCATATCATAGCAGAAAGGGGTTCGCCCTCTAATTTGCCGATTTTCAAGGTATTGGAGCCATTGTGTCATTTTTGATTGGAACAGTCATAGAATATTTAAAGACTTAATATACATTTAGTTTAGTTTAATTTTAGCTATTATGATTTATTCAGTGTACTTTAATGCTATGAAGAAGCCATTTAAGCATCCATGAGTCTCGGAGGAATATGGACGCTCCAGTGACAGTTGTCCCAGAGAATGATTGCTGGTGCACTGGGAGTGAGTCAGGAGTGATTTCCAGAGCGTTGGATCACTTCCAGTGACAGAATGAGTGAACAGATGACATGGTGGTGGATACAAAGGGCAGTATGCATTTGATTATGCAAGTTAGCAGAAATTGAACTTTGAATGCTACAATTCTTCAAAGATAAATCAGAAATGCTTTTGGAGTTACTGTCTCCAGATAGTGAGTAACACACTCCATGCAGCTGGTGTGAGAGTGAGTAACACACTCCATGCAGCTGGTGTGAGAGTGAGTAACACACCATGCAGCTGGTGTGAGAGTGAGTAACACACTCCATGCAGCTGGTGTGAGAGTGAGTAACACACTCCATGCAGCTGGTGTGAGAGTGAGTAACACACTCCATGCAGCTGGTGTGAGAGTGAGTAACACACTCCATGCAGCTGGTGTGAGAGTGAGTAACACACTCCATGCAGCTGGTGTGAGAGTGAGAAGGTGTGAGTTCCACTGACAGGCAGACATGACAACACAGGCACGACAACACAGACATGACAACACAGGCATGGCAACACAGACATGACAACACAGACATGACAACACAGACATGACAACACAGGCATGGCAACACAGACATGACAACACAGACATGACAACACAGACATGACAACACAGACATGACAACACAGGCATGACAACACAGACATGACAACACAGACATGACAACACAGACATGACAACACAGGCATGACAACACAGACATGACAACACAGGCATGGCAACACAGACATGACAACACAGGCATGACAACACAGACATGACAACACAGGCATGGCAACACAGACATGACAACACAGGCATGGGTGGTGTTGAGAGCATCTGATCTGGACACAGGCTCTTTATTCCAATGTGCTCTTCAAAGACAAGTCCAGATATTGAATAGACTTTCATGGTGGACACAACTGAGTGTGAAGACGACCATGACATAATATACAGGGCTCTACATTAACTCGTAGAAGGCTCTTGTCCTGTAGGACAAGTAGCAAGTCATGTTTACTTGCCCCACCAAAACTATACATGTCCCACCTGAAAACTACAAACAAAGTGAATTGCTATGAAATGATATAACACCTGAATCTGTATAATATCCAGGATATAACACTGTAAATGATATAATCTGTATAATATCCAGGATATAACACTGTAAATGATATAATCTGTATAATATCCAGGATATAACACTGTAAATGATATAATCTGTATAATATCCAGGATATAACACTGTAAATGATATAATCTGTATAATATCCAGGATATAACACTGTAAATGATATAATCTGTATAATATCCAGGATATAACACTGTAAATGATATAATCTGTATAATATCCAGGATATAACACTGTAAATGATATAATCTGTATAATATCCAGGATATAACACTGTAAATGATATAATCTGTATAATATCCAGGATATAACACTGTAAATGATATAATCTGTATAATATCCAGGATGATGTTTCTAACAAATATGTTTTAGTAGTAGTGCATTTTCTGAGTGTAGAAGGTAAATGCAAATAATTCTAAAAATAAGATAGCATTTACCAACTTTTATTATGTTAAAAGTAATTCTGCAAAATTTAAATATTCTGACCGAAAGGAAATAACTCAATTAGAATGCGCACTTAGACACAATTTTTACATGTTTATAAATAACAACAGTGCATGTTTAGCAAGAACTATAATATTCTAACAAATACTGCTACCACCTAAAATTTCTTTATCACGTAATATATTAATTATGATAATCCAGTAAGCAAATGGTAACAATATGCAACAAAATAAACGACTGTAAAAATTATTGCATTAATAAAACAGAATTAATTAACCGTTAATTAATGTTCTTTTCATTATGACCTACGTATACTGTGAATGCAACTGGACTGAAAAATTACAAAAACGAACTCTTGGTTGCGAGTGTACGGCTTAGGGTTGTAAGTGTATGGCTTAGGGTTGTAAGTGTATGGCTTAGGGTTGTAAGTGTATGGCTTAGGGTTGTAAGTGTACGGCTTAGGGTTGTAAGTGTATGGCTTAGGGTTGTAAGTGTATGGCTTAGGGTTGTAAGTGTACGGCTTAGGGTTGTAAGTGTATGGCTTAGGTTTGTAAGTGTATGGCTTAGGGTTGTAAGTGTACGACTTAGGGTTGTAAGTGTATGGCTTAGGGTTGTAAGTGTATGGCTTAGGGTTGTAAGTGTATGGCTTAGGGTTGCTGCTGCAGCTATCAGCATACTTGCGTTAACATGTAGCGGTGATATGACTACTAGGTTGTGTTAATATGTACAACAAAACGGGCTTAGTAATATCAATACGTATAACTTTTCCATCGCGCTGAAGCCGAGTGCCGTTAAGCCATTACTCTGCCATTGGCATTTGTTATGATCGCGATCTGTTTCTGACATTAGATCCTAATTTTATGCATTCCCATGTAGCAATAATGTAAAAAAAATTCAAAACATAAAACGGGCATATGTCAGAAGTGTGCTATGTAATGGGGCATTTAAATGAGGAACGATGACAGCGCGTTCATGTTTTCAACGGAACAGCGTTGCTTTCCTAGTGAGTAAGGTATGTAGTTTCTAAAATACTACATGCGCCACCTGGTGATTACATTGGCAGTAGTCGCAAATGACGGAAAGAAAGCGGTGATATGTGCAACATTGAACATAATTATAGATTCCATTAATGTTATTTATTTTGGGTGTCAACAAGTCAAAACCTTTCAGTCTTTGTATTAAAACGAACAGTACATGTTTTATATTGCAACAGCACGAACTTGTCCTGTGGGACAAGTGTCCAGGATTGTGTACTTGTCCTACACTGGTAGCTACTTGTCCTACACTGGTAGCTACTTGTCCTACACTGGTAGCTACTTGTCCTACACTCGTAGCTACTTGTCCTACACTGGTAGCTACTTGTCCTACACTGGTAGCTACTTGTCCTACACTGGTAGCTACTTGTCCTACACTCATAGCTATTTGTCCTATGCTGGTAGCTACTTGTCCTACACTGGTAGCTACTTGTCCTACACTGGTAGCTACTTGTCGTGGACAAGCGGACAAGCGTTAATGTCGAGCCCTGATATAATCTCAACAGCTGTAGGGTTAATGTTAGTACAGTTCAAGTTGGTAAGCTTAAATTATGATAGTAGCATAACTTAGTGAAAATTGTGGGGTTCGGCTTCGTAGATATGTGGGAGCTGTATTTAATAAGATTTAACAAGATTTGCCATCCAAGCCAAAGGCCCAGATGGCAAGTGGACAAGGAATCCATTGGCTTATCGATAGTCCTACAATGTTCATCTATGTGTAACCTGCCCTCCTGAGATATTTGTCAACCTTGTTTTTAAACATATTCACGCTGCTAGCAGTTATACAATCCGTGGACAATTTGTTCCATTCATTTATTGTCTTCTGTGAGAACGAGTACTTCCTGATATCCAAACTACACTGATCCTTTACTAATTTTACCTTATGTCCTCTAGTTCTGCTATCCTTCTTGAGTGAGATATTTCTATCAATATTTTCATACCCATTCAATATCTTAAAAACTTCAATCTGATCTCCTCTTAACCTCCTTGTCTCTAGAGTTGTTAAACCACATTCTTTCAGGCGTTCTTCATAACTAAGGTCTCTCAGTTCTGGAATCATTTTAGTTGCTCTCCTCTGTATGCGTTCAAGTGTATCTAAATCCTTCTTATGATATGGTCTCCATGCTTGTATACAGTATTCTAAATGAGGTCTAACTATTGCTTTATACAGAGGTATTATTAGCTTTTTTCCTTGTATGTTAAGTTTCTTCTAATCTACCCAAGAATTTGATTACCCTTTGAAGCTGCAATACCACACTGCTCTGAAACTTTCATATCAGCACTTATTGTAACTCCTTTTCTTTTACAGTAGTACCCAGAACAGTATCTCCCATTTTATAGTTTACATCCAAGTTCCCATGTCCTGTATGTAAGCATTTACATTTCCCAAAATTTAACAACATCTGCCATTTCTCAGACCATTTCACTAATCTGTCTAGATCGTTTTGTAAATGTTGTTTATCACCATCAGTGTTAACCTTTCTAAGCACTTTTGTGTCATCTGCAAATTTCAGTACATTACTTGTTATATTGTCGTCCAAGTCATTGATATATTTCAAAGAATAATAAAGGTCTCAATACTGATCCCTGTGGTAACCCATTCAAAACTGATTTCCAGTTTGAAACTTCTCCATCTACTACAACACGTTGTCTTCTGTCAGTCAACCATTATTCTATCCAGTCAATTATGTCATCCCTGATACCATGGGCTTTTAATTTAAGTAGTAATCTTTGATGTGACACTTTGTCAAAAGCTTTCTGAAAATCTAAGTAGATAATATCTAGTGGTGATCCCTCGTCTATCCACTTAGTGATTTCTTCCAAAAAAGATGACATGTGTTAAGCATGACTTCGCTTTTAGGAATCCATGTTGAGATGAAGTTAATAATTTATGCTTAACAAGGAAGTATTGGTAGAGACAACCTTTTATGAGGGATGGACTTCATAATATGGGAAAGAGAGAAGCAATTGTTTTGGGTGAATTTGGGAAAGCAGTTGATGAGGTCAGTTGATGAGGGCACAGGTAGCATTAACTAGTTAAGCTTGATGTGCATGGCATACTCGTGGAGATGTCTTGGAGATATAGCATGAGGTCAGTTGATGAGGGCACAGGTAGCATCAACTAGTTAAGCTTGATGTGCATGGCATACTCGTGGAGATGTCTTGGAGATATAGCGTGAGGTCAGTTGATGAGGGCACAGGTAGCATTAACTAGTTAAGCTTGATGTGCATGGCATACTCGTGGAGATGTCTTGGAGATATAGCATGAGGTCAGTTGATGAGGGCACAGGTAGCTTCAACTAGTTAAGCTTGATGTGCATGGCATACTCGTGGAGATGTCTTGGAGATATAGCATGAGGTCAGTTGATGAGGGCACAGATAGCATTAACTAGTTAAGCTTGATGTGCATGGCATACTCGTGGAGATGTCTTGGAAATATAGCATGAGGTCAGTTGATGAGGGCACAGATAGCATTAACTAGTTAAGCTTGATGTGCATGGCATACTCGTGGAGATGTCTTGGAGATATAGCATGAGGTCAGTTGATGAGGGCACAGGTAGCTTCAACTAGTTAAGCTTGATGTGCATGGCATACTCGTGGAGATGTCTTGGAGATATAGCATGAGGTCAGTTGATGAGGGCACAGATAGCAGTAACTAGTTAAGCTTTATGTGCATGGCATACTCGTGGAGATGTCTTGGAGATATAGCATGAGGTCAGTTGATGAGGGCACAGATAGCATTAACTAGTTAAGCTTGATGTGCATGGCATACTCGTGGAGATGTCTTGGAAATATAGCATGAGGTCAGTTGATGAGGGCACAGATAGCATTAACTAGTTAAGCTTGATGTGCATGGCATACTCGTGGAGATGTCTTGGAGATATAGCATGAGGTCAGTTGATGAGGGCACAGGTAGCTTCAACTAGTTAAGCTTGATGTGCATGGCATACTCGTGGAGATGTCTTGGAGATATAGCATGAGGTCAGTTGATGAGGGCACAGATAGCAGTAACTAGTTAAGCTTGATGTGCATGGCATACTCGTGGAGATGTCTTGGAGATATAGCATGAGGTCAGTTGATGAGGGCACAGATAGCATTAACTAGTTAAGCTTGATGTGCATGGCATACTCGTGGAGATGTCTTGGAGATATAGCATGAGGTCAGTTGATGAGGGCACAGATAGCATTAACTAGTTAAGCTTGATGTGCATGGCATACTCGTGGAGATGTCTTGGAGATATAGCATGAGGTCAGTAGATGAGGGCACAGGTAGCTTCAACTAGTTAAGCTTGATGTGCATAGCATACTCGTGGAGATGTCTTGGAGATATAGCATGAGGTCAGTTGATGAGGGCACAGATAGCAGTAACTAGTTAAGCTTGATGTGCATAGCCTACTTGTGGAGATGTCTTGGAGATATAGCATGAGGTCAGTTGATGAGGGCACAGGTAGCATTAACTAGTTAAGCTTGATATGCATGGCATACTCGTGGAGATGTCTTGGAGATATAGCATGAGGTCAGTTGATGAGGGCACAGATAGCAGTAACTAGTTAAGCTTGATGTGCATGGCATACTCGTGGAGATGTCTTGGAGATATAGCATGAGGTCAGTTGATGAGGGCACAGGTAGCTTCAACTAGTTAAGCTTGATGTGCATGGCATACTCGTGGAGATGTCTTGGATATATAGCATGAGGTCAGTTGATGAGGGCACAGGTAGCATCAACTGGTTAAGCTTGATGTGCATGGCCTACTTGTGGAGATGTCTTGGAGATATAGCATGAGGTCAGTTGATGAGGGCACAGATAGCAGTAACTGGTTAAGCTTGATGTGCATGGCCTACTCGTGGAGATGTCTTGGAGATATAGCATGAGGTCAGTTGATGAGGGCACAGATAGCATTAACTAGTTAAGCTTGATGTACATGGCATACTCGTGGAGATGTCTTGGAGATATAGCATGAGGTCAGTTGATGAGGGCACAGGTAGCATCAACTAGTTAAGCTTGATGTGCATGGCATACTCGTGGAGATGTCTTGGAGATATAGCATGAGGTCAGTTGATGAGGGCACAGGTAGCAGTAACTAGTTAAGCTTGATGTGCATGGCCTACTCGTGGAGATGTCTTGGAGATATAGCATGAGGTCAGTTGATGAGGGCACAGGTAGCATTAACTAGTTAAGATTGATGTGCATGGCATACTCGTGGAGATGTCTTGGAGATATAGCATGAGGTCAGTTGATGAGGGCACAGGTAGCAGTAACTGGTTAAGCTTGATGTGCATGGCCTACTCGTGGAGATGTCTTGGAGATATAGCATGAGGTCAGTTGATGAGGGCACAGGTAGCATTAACTAGTTAAGATTAATATGCATGGCATACTCGTGGAGATGTCTTGGAGATATAGCATGAGGTCAGTTGATGAGGGCACAGATAGCAGTAACTGGTTAAGCTTGATGTGCGTGGCCTACTCGTGGAGATGTCTTGGAGATATAGCATGAGGTCAGTTGATGAGGGCACAGGTAGCATTAACTAGTTAAGCTTGATGTGCATGGCATACTCGTGGAGATGTCTTGGAGATATAGCATGAAGTCAGTTGATGAGGGCACAGGTAGCATTAACTAGTTAAGCTTGATATGCTTGGCCTACTCGTGGAGATGTCTTGGAGATATAGCATGAGGTCAGTTGATGAGGGCACAGATAGCAGTAACTAGTTAAGCTTGATGTGCATGGCATACTCGTGGAGATGTCTTGGAGATATGGCATGAGGTCAGTTGATGAGGGCACAGATAGCAGTAACTAGTTAAGCTTGATGTGCATGGCATACTCGTGGAGATGTCTTGGAGATATAGCATGAGGTCAGTTGATGAGGGCACAGGTAGCATTAACTAGTTAAGCTTGATGTGCATGGCCTACTCGTGGAGATGTCTTGGAGATATAGCATGAGGTCAGTTGATGAGGGCACAGGTAGCATTAACTAGTTAAGCTTGATGTGCATGGCATACTCGTGGAGATGTCTTGGAGATGTAGCATGAGGTCAGTTGATGAGGGCACAGATAGCAGTAACTAGTTAAGCTTGATGTGCATGGCATACTCATGGAGATGTCTTGGAGATATAGCATGAGGTCAGTTGATGAGGGCACAGATAGCATTAACTAGTTAAGCTTGATGTGCATGGCATACTCGTGGAGATGTCTTGGAGATATAGCATGAGGTCAGTTGATGAGGGCACAGGTAGCTTCAACTAGTTAAGCTTGATGTGCATGGCATACTCGTGGAGATGTCTTGGAGATATAGCATGAGGTCAGTTGATGAGGGCACAGATAGCAGTAACTAGTTAAGCTTGATGTGCATGGCCTACTTGTGGAGATGTCTTGGAGATATAGCATGAGGTCAGTTGATGAGGGCACAGATAGCATTAACTAGTTAAGCTTGATGTGCATGGCATACTCGTGGAGATGTCTTGGAGATATAGCATGAGGTCAGTTGATGAGGGCACAGGTAGCTTCAACTAGTTAAGCTTGATGTGCATGGCATACTCGTGGAGATGTCTTGGAGATATAGCATGAGGTCAGTTGATGAGGGCACAGATAGCAGTAACTAGTTAAGCTTGATGTGCATGGCATACTCGTGGAGATGTCTTGGAGATATGGCATGAGGTCAGTTGATGAGGGCACAGATAGCAGTAACTAGTTAAGCTTGATGTGCATGGCATACTCGTGGAGATGTCTTGGAGATATAGCATGAGGTCAGTTGATGAGGGCACAGGTAGCATTAACTAGTTAAGCTTGATGTGCATGGCCTACTCGTGGAGATGTCTTGGAGATATAGCATGAGGTCAGTTGATGAGGGCACAGGTAGCATTAACTAGTTAAGCTTGATGTGCATGGCATACTCGTGGAGATGTCTTGGAGATGTAGCATGAGGTCAGTTGATGAGGGCACAGATAGCAGTAACTAGTTAAGCTTGATGTGCATGGCATACTCATGGAGATGTCTTGGAGATATAGCATGAGGTCAGTTGATGAGGGCACAGATAGCATTAACTAGTTAAGCTTGATGTGCATGGCATACTCGTGGAGATGTCTTGGAGATATAGCATGAGGTCAGTTGATGAGGGCACAGGTAGTTTCAACTAGTTAAGCTTGATGTGCATGGCATACTCGTGGAGATGTCTTGGAGATATAGCATGAGGTCAGTTTATGAGGGCACATATAGCAGTAACTAGTTAAGCTTGATGTGCATGGCCTACTTGTGGAGATGTCTTGGAGATATAGCATGAGGTCAGTTGATGAGGGCACAGATAGCATTAACTAGTTAAGCTTGATGTGCATGGCATACTCGTGGAGATGTCTTGGAGATATAGCATGAGGTCAGTTGATGAGGGCACAGGTAGCTTCAACTAGTTAAGCTTGATGTGCATGGCATACTCATGGAGATGTCTTGGAGATATAGCATGAGGTCAGTTGATGAGGGCACAGATAGCAGTAACTAGTTAAGCTTGATGTGCATGGCCTATTTGTGGAGATGTCTTGGAGATATAGCATGAGGTCAGTTGATGAGGGCACAGGTAGCATTAACTAATTAAGTTTGATATGCATGGCATACTCGTGGAGATGTCTTGGAGATATAGCATGAGGTCAGTTGATGAGGGCACAGATAGCAGTAACTAGTTAAGCTTGATGTGCATGGCATACTCGTGGAGATGTCTTGGAGATATAGCATGAGGTCAGTTGATGAGGGCACAGATAGCAGTAACTAGTTAAGCTTGATGTGCATGGCATACTCGTGGAGATGTCTTGGAGATATAGCATGAGGTCAGTTGATGAGGGCACAGATAGCATTAACTAGTTAAGCTTGATGTGCATGGCATACTCGTGGAGATGTCTTGGAGATATAGCATGAGGTCAGTTGATGAGGGCACAGATAGCAGTAACTAGTTAAGCTTGATGTGCATGGCATACTCGTGGAGATGTCTTGGAGATATAGCATGAGGTCAGTTGATGAGGGCACAGATAGCAGTAACTAGTTAAGCTTGATGTGCATGGCATACTCGTGGAGATGTCTTGGAGATATAGCATGAGGTCAGTTGATGAGGGCACAGATAGCATTAACTAGTTAAGCTTGATATGCATGGCATACTCTTGGAGATGTCTTGGAGATATAGCATGAGGTCAGTTGATGAGGGCACAGGTAGCATTAACTAGTTAAGCTTGATGTGCATGGCATACTCGTGGAGATGTCTTGGAGATATAGCATGAGGTCAGTTGATGAGGGCACAGGTAGCATTAACTAGTTAAGCTTGATGTGCATGGCATACTCGTGGAGATGTCTTGGAGATATAGCATGAGGTCAGTTGATGAGGGCACAGGTAGCTTCAACTAGTTAAGCTTGATGTGCATGGCATACTCGTGGAGATGTCTTGGAGATATAGCATGAGGTCAGTTGATGAGGGCACAGATAGCAGTAACTAGTTAAGCTTGATGTGCATGGCATACTCGTGGAGATGTCTTGGAGATATAGCATGAGGTCAGTTGATGAGGGCACAAATAGCATTAACTAGTTAAGCTTGATATGCATGGCATACTCGTGGAGATGTCTTGGAGATATAGCATGAGGTCAGTTGATGAGGGCACAGATAGCAGTAACTAGTTAAGCTTGATATGCATGGCATACTCGTGGAGATGTCTTGGAGATATAGCATGAGGTCAGTTGATGAGGGCACAGATAGCATTAACTAGTTAAGCTTGATATGCATGGCATACTCTTGGAGATGTCTTGGAGATATAGCATGAGGTCAGTTGATGAGGGCACAGGTAGCATTAACTAGTTAAGCTTGATGTGCATGGCATACTCGTGGAGATGTCTTGGAGATATAGCATGAGGTCAGTTGATGAGGGCACAGATAGCAGTAACTAGTTAAGCTTGATGTGCATGGCATACTCGTGGAGATGTCTTGGAGATATAGCATGAGGTCAGTTGATGAGGGCACAGATAGCAGTAACTAGTTAAGCTTGATGTGCATGGCATATTTGTGGAGATGTCTTGGAGATATAGCATGAGGTCAGTTGATGATGGGGGTACAGGTAGCATTAACTAGTTAAGCTTGATGTGCATGGCATACTCGTGGAGATGTCTTGGAGATATAGCATGAGGTCAGTTGATGAGGGCACAGATAGCATTAACTAGTTAAGCTTGATATGCATGGCATACTCGTGGAGATGTCTTGGAGATATAGCATGAGGTCAGTTGATGAGGGCACAGATAGCAGTAACTAGTTAAGCTTGATATGCATGGCATACTCGTGGAGATGTCTTGGAGATATAGCATGAGGTCAGTTGATGAGGGCACAGGTAGCAGTAACTGGTTAAGCTTGATGTGCATGGCCTACTCGTGGAGATGTCTTGGAGATATAGCATGAGGTCAGTTGATGAGGGCACAGGTAGCATTAACTAGTTAAGATTAATATGCATGGCATACTCGTGGAGATGTCTTGGAGATATAGCATGAGGTCAGTTGATGAGGGCACAGATAGCAGTAACTGGTTAAGCTTGATGTGCGTGGCCTACTCGTGGAGATGTCTTGGAGATATAGCATGAGGTCAGTTGATGAGGGCACAGGTAGCATTAACTAGTTAAGCTTGATGTGCATGGCATACTCGTGGAGATGTCTTGGAGATATAGCATGAAGTCAGTTGATGAGGGCACAGGTAGCATTAACTAGTTAAGCTTGATATGCTTGGCCTACTCGTGGAGATGTCTTGGAGATATAGCATGAGGTCAGTTGATGAGGGCACAGATAGCAGTAACTAGTTAAGCTTGATGTGCATGGCATACTCGTGGAGATGTCTTGGAGATATGGCATGAGGTCAGTTGATGAGGGCACAGATAGCAGTAACTAGTTAAGCTTGATGTGCATGGCATACTCGTGGAGATGTCTTGGAGATATAGCATGAGGTCAGTTGATGAGGGCACAGGTAGCATTAACTAGTTAAGCTTGATGTGCATGGCCTACTCGTGGAGATGTCTTGGAGATATAGCATGAGGTCAGTTGATGAGGGCACAGGTAGCATTAACTAGTTAAGCTTGATGTGCATGGCATACTCGTGGAGATGTCTTGGAGATGTAGCATGAGGTCAGTTGATGAGGGCACAGATAGCAGTAACTAGTTAAGCTTGATGTGCATGGCATACTCATGGAGATGTCTTGGAGATATAGCATGAGGTCAGTTGATGAGGGCACAGATAGCATTAACTAGTTAAGCTTGATGTGCATGGCATACTCGTGGAGATGTCTTGGAGATATAGCATGAGGTCAGTTGATGAGGGCACAGGTAGCTTCAACTAGTTAAGCTTGATGTGCATGGCATACTCGTGGAGATGTCTTGGAGATATAGCATGAGGTCAGTTGATGAGGGCACAGATAGCAGTAACTAGTTAAGCTTGATGTGCATGGCCTACTTGTGGAGATGTCTTGGAGATATAGCATGAGGTCAGTTGATGAGGGCACAGATAGCATTAACTAGTTAAGCTTGATGTGCATGGCATACTCGTGGAGATGTCTTGGAGATATAGCATGAGGTCAGTTGATGAGGGCACAGGTAGCTTCAACTAGTTAAGCTTGATGTGCATGGCATACTCGTGGAGATGTCTTGGAGATATAGCATGAGGTCAGTTGATGAGGGCACAGATAGCAGTAACTAGTTAAGCTTGATGTGCATGGCATACTCGTGGAGATGTCTTGGAGATATGGCAAGAGGTCAGTTGATGAGGGCACAGATAGCAGTAACTAGTTAAGCTTGATGTGCATGGCATACTCGTGGAGATGTCTTGGAGATATAGCATGAGGTCAGTTGATGAGGGCACAGGTAGCATTAACTAGTTAAGCTTGATGTGCATGGCCTACTCGTGGAGATGTCTTGGAGATATAGCATGAGGTCAGTTGATGAGGGCACAGGTAGCATTAACTAGTTAAGCTTGATGTGCATGGCATACTCGTGGAGATGTCTTGGAGATGTAGCATGAGGTCAGTTGATGAGGGCACAGATAGCAGTAACTAGTTAAGCTTGATGTGCATGGCATACTCATGGAGATGTCTTGGAGATATAGCATGAGGTCAGTTGATGAGGGCACAGATAGCATTAACTAGTTAAGCTTGATGTGCATGGCATACTCGTGGAGATGTCTTGGAGATATAGCATGAGGTCAGTTGATGAGGGCACAGGTAGCTTCAACTAGTTAAGCTTGATGTGCATGGCATACTCGTGGAGATGTCTTGGAGATATAGCATGAGGTCAGTTTATGAGGGCACAGATAGCAGTAACTAGTTAAGCTTGATGTGCATGGCCTACTTGTGGAGATGTCTTGGAGATATAGCATGAGGTCAGTTGATGAGGGCACAGATAGCATTAACTAGTTAAGCTTGATGTGCATGGCATACTCGTGGAGATGTCTTGGAGATATAGCATGAGGTCAGTTGATGAGGGCACAGGTAGCTTCAACTAGTTAAGCTTGATGTGCATGGCATACTCGTGGAGATGTCTTGGAGATATAGCATGAGGTCAGTTGATGAGGGCACAGATAGCAATAACTAGTTAAGCTTGATGTGCATGGCCTATTTGTGGAGATGTCTTGGAGATATAGCATGAGGTCAGTTGATGAGGGCACAGGTAGCATTAACTAATTAAGTTTGATATGCATGGCATACTCGTGGAGATGTCTTGGAGATATAGCATGAGGTCAGTTGATGAGGGCACAGATAGCAGTAACTAGTTAAGCTTGATGTGCATGGCATACTCGTGGAGATGTCTTGGAGATATAGCATGAGGTCAGTTGATGAGGGCACAGATAGCAGTAACTAGTTAAGCTTGATGTGCATGGCATACTCGTGGAGATGTCTTGGAGATATAGCATGAGGTCAGTTGATGAGGGCACAGATAGCATTAACTAGTTAAGCTTGATGTGCATGGCATACTCGTGGAGATGTCTTGGAGATATAGCATGAGGTCAGTTGATGAGGGCACAGATAGCAGTAACTAGTTAAGCTTGATGTGCATGGCATACTCGTGGAGATGTCTTGGAGATATAGCATGAGGTCAGTTGATGAGGGCACAGATAGCAGTAACTAGTTAAGCTTGA
Organism: Lamellibrachia columna; assembly: GCA_963662155.1. Classification (NCBI taxonomy): domain Eukaryota; kingdom Metazoa; phylum Annelida; class Polychaeta; order Sabellida; family Siboglinidae; genus Lamellibrachia; species Lamellibrachia columna. Next base: position 47,567,547 of record OY759274.1, read on the forward strand.
TGTGCATGGCATACTCGTGGAGATGTCTTGGAGATATAGCATGAGGTCAGTTGATGAGGGCACAGATAGCATTAACTAGTTAAGCTTGATATGCATGGCATACTCTTGGAGATGTCTTGGAGATATAGCATGAGGTCAGTTGATGAGGGCACAGGTAGCATTAACTAGTTAAGCTTGATGTGCATGGCATACTCGTGGAGATGTCTTGGAGATATAGCATGAGGTCAGTTGATGAGGGCACAGGTAGCATTAACTAGTTAAGCTTGATGTGCATGGCATACTCGTGGAGATGTCTTGGAGATATAGCATGAGGTCAGTTGATGAGGGCACAGGTAGCTTCAACTAGTTAAGCTTGATGTGCATGGCATACTCGTGGAGATGTCTTGGAGATATAGCATGAGGTCAGTTGATGAGGGCACAGATAGCAGTAACTAGTTAAGCTTGATGTGCATGGCATACTCGTGGAGATGTCTTGGAGATATAGCATGAGGTCAGTTGATGAGGGCACAAATAGCATTAACTAGTTAAGCTTGATATGCATGGCATACTCGTGGAGATGTCTTGGAGATATAGCATGAGGTCAGTTGATGAGGGCACAGATAGCAGTAACTAGTTAAGCTTGATATGCATGGCATACTCGTGGAGATGTCTTGGAGATATAGCATGAGGTCAGTTGATGAGGGCACAGATAGCATTAACTAGTTAAGCTTGATATGCATGGCATACTCTTGGAGATGTCTTGGAGATATAGCATGAGGTCAGTTGATGAGGGCACAGGTAGCATTAACTAGTTAAGCTTGATGTGCATGGCATACTCGTGGAGATGTCTTGGAGATATAGCATGAGGTCAGTTGATGAGGGCACAGATAGCAGTAACTAGTTAAGCTTGATGTGCATGGCATACTCGTGGAGATGTCTTGGAGATATAGCATGAGGTCAGTTGATGAGGGCACAGATAGCAGTAACTAGTTAAGCTTGATGTGCATGGCATATTTGTGGAGATGTCTTGGAGATATAGCATGAGGTCAGT